>CM060832.1:94980000-95122500 GCA_030762175.1 Metallyticus violacea | reverse complement strand
TGTTGCCCGTTGAAGAACAGGGGGGTGGGGGATGAGAAAAGCGAGGAAATTGCCTCTCATTCATTTAACTCTTCCTTTCCCATCTCTTCCTGACCTAGATTATTCCCTCCAGAGGAAGAGAAAAGCGTTCTTGTCAAATTGAGGAACCCTGCGACTTGAATCCTTCTTCGGAGAGGACAACTTAAGCTACTGCAGCCGTTATGCACGCTCCATGAATCCCTAAGTAGCGGGAAGCTCCTTTCCATGCAAAAATAACATTAAGGCTCTTTGTAGAAGGAACAGAAGTCTTTAAACAGCGTCCTCGCCATTTCAGCAATGCCACTTTATCTGATATATGGCGAATCTTACGGTTAACAGTTATGGTAGCTTGCATAGCGCTGGTCTAATCAAACATTCAGCTATCTTAAGTCTACATTTAAATGAATGAGCATTAACATTTAAGCCAAGCTCAGAAGCATGATAGAGTATTCATTCGCCTACATAGATTGTTAATGAAGTACCCGTAATACTTTCAAAGACTGTAAAGGAGTATTAGAAAAGAAACCTGAAATAGGGAATCTATACTCCTGCTCTTCAAGTTCAAAATTATGGCATTAATTTTCTAAAGGAGTACGCACTGACAAATATAACTTCCATTGAAAATGAAGGAAATTGCAGTTCATTTCTCTTTGCTACATAAATATGACACAGTCTCAAGTATAGCGAACCATTATAACAGAGTTCTAGTTTCTTAGTTTACTTTTTTTTTAACTTTTATTTCTTCTATGCATCATGACCATGAAATAAATAAATAGAAAAAATGTACTGCCGAACCTAACCTTATATATTAGGCAAAGCAGCAAGGTAGATATTTCCTTGCTCGCGAAGCAGGTTTGAAAACATTCTGAAGCAAAATGTATTCCATTTCGCCAAAACACTATCTTATTAGCATATAGTTTCAACCTATTTACTATCAAATAACTAGTTACTTTTCTTGATAGACCATAGATTTCTTATATTAAATTGCTTGTCTAAAACCATATTACATTTTTGAAATTATTGCCGGTGTTGTACCGGTTCATAATTTTTAGCAGCAACTTCAATTCCATTTTAATAAAGAAATTATTATACCTCATTTTGTAAGTCAGAAATTTTTCATCCGGAAGAGAAGTAAAGTCATTGGTCTGTGTCGTAGATTTACGGTACGTAAAAGAACCTTAAGTTTGAAAGAAAAGCTTTCTAAGCAAAATTTAACAGCTGTTTCACTCCCTGAATTGAATGGAAAGCTAATGACCAGAGATGTAAAAAGTGTTCTTATAACCCAATCGCATACCTAGGAAATGAAACAATAAAATATACTCTGCATTATGTATGTATCCTGTTTATCATTTGAAGTAAACGAAGTTGGTTGCTTATATGCTTATATGTGTGGTTGACTTATTGGATATTTTTGTTATCAAAACAGTTTAAACAAATGTAATTTCATTAGCTTCGTAGAAATTGTCATGGGTGAAATCCCAAATTCATTGTACTACACCTTAGTCTTAGTTCTGCACTTTGACTAGATACTTCAGTTGAAGGTAAATTGCGGTATATTATCAAAATGTAACATCCAAGGCGATCAGGTTCAAGCAAACTAACAGAAATAGGCTCATAGCACACTTGTACCCAGATGTAAAGGTTCATTTCGGAATGCATCGTATACCTTTACACCTGGGCTGTCCCAAAATGCGCCATATAGCCCGCCCTACCCTATAAGCAACTACCTGATACAAAGAAAAGTAGACAAATAAAACTTCTGTGTCTTCCTCTAAAATTACTATTAACTTATAGGCGACATATGAGGGTAGATCCATAAGTTTTCGGCCTAACCATTTTCTATGCATTATAAAGAAAAAAACTATATTTCACTTTTGAATATACTTACCTTTATTGCAATACACTTCTCACATCTTTCAATTAACATTTCAATCCCTCCCCTCGAAAAATAGTCAGAAGTCTTATCTGCAAAATGGGCATAAACAGCATCCATCACTTCTTCGTCACACTTAAATTACCTTCCTCGAAGGTGCTTCTTGAGTTTTGAGAAGATGAAATAGTTACTGGGAGCTAGATCTTGGCTGCAGGGTGGATCTCCTATTTCTTCACAGTTTCCTTTCCAACAAAAGCTGTGTGCACAGGCGTATTGTCGTGAAGAAGGCGCACACCAATACACAGTTTTTCTCGCCTTTTCTCTTTGATGGAAGGACGTAGTCTGTGAAGTGGCCAGCATAGTACTCTCCTATTTACTGTGGTGTTCCTTTCCTTGAATTCAATGAAGAGTATTCTTTCACAGACCCAAAAGATTGTGACCATGATCTTCTTGGTTGACTGAGTGACCTTGGGCTTTACAGGCGGTGCTTCACCAGGTTTTCGCCAATCAAATTGATTCTCATTTGAACAAGGGATCATAGTGGAGGATCATATTTTTATCTCCCCTGTAACAATAGTTTGCATGGCAGAGCTCTAAAAATGCTGACAACAGATGACTCGTTGCTACTTTTGAACTGAGGAAAGAAGTCTATACACTAACCTTATTCATGTTTAAATTTTCATGAATAATTAAAATGACTGTGGTTTAGAAGAACCCAACCTTACTACTATTTCTGTCACTTTGAACCACCGGTCTTCCACAATTTCTCCTTCCACAAGAGCGAGCGATGTTTTCAGGAGTGAGCACCTCCAAGATCCGACCTGCACGCTCTTCGTCTTCAATGCTTTCTCGGCCCATTCGAAAAAAGTTTAGCCCATTCTTTTACGGTAGAATATGAGGGCGGTGCTTCCCCATATATCGCCCAATCGCTGTTTAATTTCATTTGTAGTAAGTCCTTCTTTTGTGAAACACTTAATAAGAGCTCGATACTCCATTTTGAACATGTCAGAATGTTCTACACATAGCCTTCTTTATGCAACTATATCTGAACATCTGAACACAGCGGAGCGGAAGTTACAGCGGCAATTAACAGATAAGGTATGACACCAGATCGATAACCCTTATTGGCGAGGCCGGAAACTTTTGGACCTGCCCTTGTATAGCACAAAATTCAGGTTCCCTATAGCGAAGTTCCATTTATGTGTAACAATTATTTAAAATGAACGCACCAAAGCAATAAATTCCGCTACACATTTTTTTTTTCCACGCTCGCTGGAATTATTCAGTTTAAATTTAATCTCGTTTACGGAAAAGGAATTCCCTTTTACCTCGCAATCCCAAACAGCCCAGTTTTACCACAGTACATTAACCTCGTTCGCGCCATCCTAAAGTCAGAAACAGATACAGAACTTTCATTCCTGCTATATTTTATTTACCTCGCACTCCTGCTCCCTATTGCTCTCTTCCGGACATATAAAGCGGGGTCCTAAACCGTCCTCTACATACATGTGACCACTACCCCTTATCCGAAGCCTCCCTCTTAGCATACTGCTGCGTTATTAACCCACAGCCTCCTCATATGTTTTGCGCTCATCACCAGAGGCACTCCAGGAAACCAGGTCGTTAATTAACAATACCCCGCTAAGCATATGAAAATCCCTGAACGACTGCAATAACCCAGCCAACAAGCGAAAATAAAAAACGCATGACACTACCCAAAGAAGTGCTCAATGCTATGATACGGACCATAAAAACACAAAAGGTTATTATTCACTGGCTGATTTCTCTCCCTTTCGGGTTGATCTTCTCTCCCTGTTCGGCTTCATTATTATGCTTTTTGTTGTTTGTTTTTATGGTTAGCACAGTATTACAGCTTGTCATGCGAATGAACGAGTGTATGTGACCGCTAATTATCCACTGTTCACTGCAAACGCACTTTTTAAGATTAAGCTGCTTATTTTTGAAACTCCGCTAGCCGCTTGGCGATTTCCCCTCTAATCCTTGTAATAGGTGAATGCATCGCTTCCAGGTGAGTGCAATGACCTGGCCGCAACCGAGAGGTTATCGGAAGCACAGACTATGTACATTGAAATGTTAATCCCCCTGAAACTACACACGGTTCAATGCGCATTTACCCGCTTACGACTGCCACTCTAATGAATATGAGGCCAAGGAAACCATACCTAATTAAAGTGTCTGGCATTTTAACTTCAGTTGAATAATTTCTTTCAATCTTCCTAGAATAACTACAGCACTGATCAACACATAGAAATTTGACATTTTGTTGCATGATGTAGGATTAAAATTTAGAAGTGTCACAACCATACTTTTCACATTGTAAAACTATTTTATACTATTTATATAAAACATAGATCCTAAATGAAATAAACCCTTACTCTAGCTTTCATTTTAATTTAGACCAAAGTTCTCAAGATTTTTTTGACCTTGAACTTCCTTTAAAGATTGCACGCTGTTTAAAATTCCAAAGTTGAATCTAATATACTTTATAAATATTTTTCATTGGATTACATAATTTATAAAAACAAATAATGCACATTTTCCAAGATCTGCCTTTTTACTGTCGTACAATACTTAAACAATACGAGGATTATCTTTTAAGTTTTTTTACTCAAACTAGGGAAGAAAAAAATTAGAACAAATTGCTTTTCAAAATAATTGTCTTTAAGATGTATACACTTTTGTAAGCCTTCAAACTAATTATCGAAATATTTTGCCCACTCTGAAATTGCTCTCTCAATAATATGGTTTTAAAGGCTTCAACAGTTTCTTGAGGTGATCAAAATTGCTGTCCACGCATTTTTTGTTTCACATTCGAATGAAGTCGTTAGGCGATAAATCAGGTGAGTATGGGCAAATAGTTCGATGTTTTTCTCCTTCAAATAATCAATTGTTTGACGTGCTCTGTGAGAGCTGGCATTCTCATGATGAACAATGATGCGACGTTTTGGGCTGTTTTTTCTGATTTCGTCGATGACTTCTGGCAAACAAATATATCATTCAACATTAACTGTTCTTCGATTCTCTAACGTAATGGCTGCGACATGTCCATTGCAACCGAAGCTCTTGAAAGTGCTTTATCAAAGAACTTTTTTGAGACTCGGTTTATCTCAGAACACCCCAACAGTGGATTGTTGCTTAGTTTCCGGTTCATACGAATATATCCAAGTTTCGTTATCTGTTGCGATGCTATATGGGGATTTGGCAGTTCCATGGTTGAATTTTTTTGAGCATTTCATCACACTAATTAACACGAGCGTTTTTTTTTTTGCCTATTTATTTTAGCTTCAGTCAAATTATGCGGAATCCTTCGGAAACATATTTTTTTTTCACAGCTAAATATTTATGCAAAATCGAATTTACTGCAGTTTTCGATATGCTTAAAGATGCCTCTATCTCATATCTCAATAGCGCCACCTAGGGGTTGTTTGTAAAAACTTAAAAGGTAACCCTCGGAATAATAATCATAATATTACATTAAAAGCATGTAAATCCATAAAACAATATTAATAACTAACAATGCATGGTTTCACAACATCACTCGTTAATTTAAATTCCAGAACAACAGGAGTAATGCTGCATTTCAGTTATAAGAGGTGATGTATTGGAAGTAATAGAAGAATCACAATAAATATTGACAGACAGACAGACAGACAGACAGACAGACAGACAGACAGACAGACAGACAGACAGACAGACAGACAGACAGACAGACAGACAGACAGACAGACAGACAGACAGACAGACAGACAGATAGATAGATAGATAGATAGATAGATAGATAGATAGATAGATAGATAGATAGATAGATAGATAGATAGATAGATAGATAGATAGATAGATAGATAGATAGATAGATAGATAGATAGATAGATAGATAGATAGATAGATAGATAGATAGATAGATAGATAGATAGATAGATAGATAGATAGATAGATAGATAGATAGATAGATAGATAGATAGATAGATAGATAGATAGATAGATAGATAGATAGATAGATAGATAGATAGATAGAGTGTGAGAATGGTTTTTCATACAACTAATTGTTACTAAAGGCATTAATGCTTACCATGGCTTTCTTTGATAGATCAGGAAAATGTAGGAATCGATTGCCTTAGAAAGGCCTAAGCATTCGCTACTCAAAGACACGTATTGTTGTCAGGGAAACTATGATGGTGCCTAGTCCATATTTTGTGCTTTCCTACTTCAAAATTCTCTCCGGAATAAACAATCACCTCCAATTGGGTTCTAGTTTTACCTCAATAATTTCATATCGTAAATTCGTATCATCTTTTGCTTTCTCGAAATTCATCGTTTGTGTTCATATGAACAGTAAATTACAATGAACTCCGGGTGGTCCGCAGACTACAGTTTAAAAAGCAATACTCTAAATAATACCTTTGCACAGCACAAATGATCTTTTATCAGTTAATTTGATTAAAATATATGTTCCCAGAAATAGAATTTCTTATAGTACAAACACTAAGAACGTTAACAGAAGATAAACAATTTGAAAACATTTTGTTAAAAAATATAAAATTTGCCTTTAAGATATCGTCGTTGTGTCGTGCTTTCATTTCCTCGTTCATTTCGGACTTGTTGAACAACTGTCAGTCAATGTTACATCTGTGAACTTTATGACCACCATTGATAGACGTTTCACGCTTCCAAATGGGACGAAAATCTGACTGACCGTTTGCTACAGTGTTCATGGTTGCAGTAGTAACCTTGGTAGATGAATCGAGCACCATAATAGCTTTCAATTACTGGGAAATCTTCATCAGCGAACGTCAGGCAAACAAACTACACGGCTATGAAATTAACTAATCAGCCCCCCCCCCCCCCAAATCTAAACCTCTTGCACACTCTGCGGTGCTGCCAGGAGCACTACATCTGGACTGAGGATGAGCGCTATGTTCACACTATTCCCCTCTACAAGATTGTAAAACACCAACAGATGCGTACAATAATACAGTGAAGTGCATAGTGGTGGAAATTTTCATGACTTGGGTTGGGCGGTCACATTTTGCTTTTCAGCAGGTGCCGTTATCAGCTTGAAATGAAAGACAACCGGCAGACTGTAAGAGATCCTTTTGGAAGGTCATGCCCATTCAATAGCACAGACACAGGAAGAATATCTTCCCAGATGAAAAAGTCCCGAATCACAAAACATGATTTGAGAACATATCCTGTTGTGCAGCATAGTGCAGTTTTGGAGAGCAAAATAAGTTCTATTATCTTTCTTCAGCATATCTCTATGCACTGCTTTGTACACGAAGAATGGTATATCTCACTATCC
Source organism: Metallyticus violacea (assembly GCA_030762175.1). Lineage (NCBI taxonomy): Eukaryota > Metazoa > Arthropoda > Insecta > Mantodea > Metallyticidae > Metallyticus > Metallyticus violacea. The sequence goes on along the minus strand of CM060832.1, from coordinate 95,115,289 downwards.
CATTGTTTTGTATATATTTCCAGGAGGATCCAGGTTGTTTCGAGTGTCGAGTGTCTAGTGTTCCTAATGGTTTGTCTAACCTGTAGTTGTGTTTTAATAAAATGTCAGTTTCAGTTCAAGTTGCAGAATACTGCTTCTCATTTTACCTCTTCATTATAAGAATACCAGAAAACTACCACTAATGGTATAAATAGAATCTCACGAATTTATATGGGCAGTACTGAAAGCGCAATTAAAGAAATCAGTAACAGTAAAATAACATCATAGATTAATCAAATAAAAGCGATGAAATTTATGAACTTTTATACCCTTCAATTAGGCTACTTAACTTTTAGACTATTTTGATTCCAAACAAAGAAGGCATTAATCAGTTTTGATTAAGGAAACATGGATTTATTCACCATGTTTCAAGAAAATGTCTGCTATCGTAGTCTCCGTCCTCATTACAGTACAGTGAGAATTGCTAAGTCAAGGCGTTAATATTTAATTGAAATGCTATTTTTTCAGTTTGTCACTGGTCCATCTTAAATGCGTAACATGATTACGTTTGCATAAATAAAATTGTAATGAATAGATAAATTGGCCAGAGTAGTAGAAGAGAGGGGAGCATGAAAGGAGTAACCGATTTATTGTGCGTACCTTTGACCGGAGAATTTCCTGAAACTTGGACATTATTACCTTAGGTGAGGGAAGTTAAACACTTTGCAACGTGTGCAAACCTAATAGCATCACTTAACTAGTGGAGAGTGCAATTTTACTGTAAAGTTTCTTAATGGTTGCAGGCGATATTTATAAAAGGAGGAGGGGAGTTAATGAAACTTAATATGTATGTAGAGTGGAGGGAACGATTTGGAAGGATTTAATTTGATTATGAATTCTCAGGGGTAAATAATTCCTTCCTCTCCCACGATGGTTACCACTGTCTTACAGTTTTGCCACGGCTGTTGAGACTATAATGCTGGATACGTTTATGATCTTGTGACCATAGGGGAAGAAGTCTTGGAGATTAATGATGTTTTTTCACTATGGAAGATGACAATTTATTGTTCACTCGCTATTGTATATAAACTATTGCACTTAACTAATAAAGGTCGCCCACTTAATTCTTGCAATACTAACTATCGCTTTCCACTAATTGATCGGAACTGAGAAAGCCCTTCAACTGACATTGCCCCTCTGATTACTCTTGCCACACTGACTGTGGGTCGCAAAATTTCAAACTAAATGAACATGGTCTACGTGACGTTTTCCGTGTAGCGGTTGGCTTCTTCCCTTGACGAGGTTAAAGGCCTGTCTTTTCATCCCTATAGTTGCCAAAAGTTTTATGGTGCCTCCCCTGCTTAAGAATTCTCTAACTGAATAGCAATAAATATCTTGCTCAAGGATTCTTTACAAATATTGCGCTACAACAGGCTAGAGAAATTTCCAGGTCAGTTTTTATGGCTGGGGTAGCTTTCTGCACACTTGCGAGAAAATGACATTTTGCACACAACTGAACACTTGAACAGGAAAATGGCATTACGCTCATGGTTACAACGAATTTACATAAAGTTATTCGCTATAATTACTCTCAATTAAATGTGAGGGTGGCAGCCCATAAATACAGTCTCACGATGTTCTCGAAAATGTCAATAGAGATAAAAACATAGAAGGCGTTTTGAAATACGAAGATATTGTTTGGAAATAAATGAGACAGATGATTCATGGAATGCTCGTGGCACCGACTGCTGTTAAGAGGGATTTAGATACTCAAAAATTCTCTCTTTGTTCTCAAATCAGGATGTTTATAATTCACTTTCTCTTGAAATGACACTATCGGCATTCGCCGTTATTTAAGTGAAACGTTAGGAAAAAGTGTTTCGAATTCAAAATTCACATCCCTAAGAGACTCAGAGAGAGTCAAACGATGTTTATGAGCAAATTAAAACGATCTAGGCAACACATCGGCCTAACCAGTCGTATTTCCATGAGAGCAGTGTGGTTATGAAGTGGAAAATATCGCCTCTTAAGTCGGTATTTCCTTAGGATCTGTGCATACCATCAAGTCTGAAAAGGATGAAACATTTCGTCAGATGAGTGCACAAATGATAATTGATAAACACAAGGCTGCGCTAATGACAATATCCCAGGCGATATTGACACTGATGATGGCAACACGAATACTACTTTCAGTTTATCGACCGATATAATAGGCAAATAACGTGTCTTTAGTTCAGAAATTACACCGCAGTTAGCGCAGTAAAGCGCAGTCTCGCAGAGATTTTCCGGTATCTGCCAATGCTCATCAAATGACGGCGAGATAAAGGTGTCTCACTTATCAGGTGATATGCAGAAAGTTTGAAAATTAACTTTCTTTCAGTTTTTCAAAACGGCAAGCAAACCCCGCAGCCCTGCCCTTTCATTACGCCAATGTTCCTGCTCACGTGGCGCCAACGCGAAAAATGTATATAACACAAATAAAGGGTTGAAAAGCGACAAAGTTAATATCTTCTGATTTAAGAAGTAAATTAGCAGGTAATTACTGCTTGAATGTACTTAATATTTTCGCAGTAAATTAACCTATATTACTTTACATTTATTTTATTGATTTTAGATAACTAACATTTAAAATTACATTTGGAAAAGTGTAGCATATTATGGCATTTGTATTATTTTGGTTTTGTTGCCTTAGCGTTAATCGGGGAAACGTGCGTTGTTACTGTGGCGTACACTTTTCTGGAAAAATAGTCTAATAAACGTGGGTAATGCGTAAGGACAGGACAATTTGAGACAGAGTTTGTTGATGCCACTTCTCTTTTCTCTACTCACAAGACCCCATTCAAGAGCATTTGAACTACATTTACATCAGGTATTTAGTAATTGTAACTCTCCTGGTACATTGTGATAAGGTAATATATTTATAATGTGATTGAGTGAATTACATCTGTCTATTTTAACATAGTTTTAGTCAAGCGATTGCGAAAATGGCAATATATTAGTTAACCCACTTTCAGTTAGTTAAACCCCGTAGGACTACGTTCTTAATCTTGGAAAGTAGCATTTGTTACCTGAAAATGGAATTATTACGTGTGTCAGAAATAGTAATAATGTTCTCTAAACTTAAAAAAAAAAAGGTGATATATGCAAAAGTGTTCCTTTAATTCCGGTGCATCTTAGTCAAAATTGCGCGCATGTGAATTGTGGGGAAAAAATCGTTCTACATATTAAGAGATGATATAATTGACAGTTTTGTCTGCTGTAATTTAATTTTTGAGTCGTTACTGTAAGCATTCCAATAACAAGATTAATTCCTGACAATTCCAGAAGACACCCATCATTACCTTTGCTACTAATTTAGGTGGAGTTGATATGATGTCATTCCATGGAATACTATTTTATTTTGTATTAAAAAGGTAATCAGCTTGGTCGAACAATACGAAATAACAAACTCCATCGGTCTCCCAAAATCTTAGCAAAGGGAAAATGCGAATCTGATTAAATAAATATTTTGAAATTATCATCGATACTCGAATCACCGATGTTCGGTTTACCATGTAGATGCTCTACTCGCTGAACACCCATCCTAGTCATAGCTCGAATTAATTCCTTCCTAATAGACTTATCCTGAACCTTGAAACTTATCTCGTGAAAGAAATGTGATTCTAATAAGCGATTTGAATCTGCAGTATTTAAATATTTTGCTTTAATCTAATCCCTTATAAAGACGCTATTTTATTTAAAAGTTGCTTTCACATTCGGAACTTGGGTGGCAAGGCTTTGAAATTGAACTCTGATAGGAAAACCTAAAGCTCACGTCCATATATATTTTCAATATTGTAGAGAGTAAAACATGTGGAACTTTACCGTTAGTATATTTGCTTGATTCAGAGCACTGTTACGGGAAAGGAATAAACGAAATTGTATTCTATATTATACATAAACCATGTAAAGTGTCAAGGTATGTGTGTGTTTTATGTATGTATTCACGGCAATAGACATTGTCGTTGACAATGAAGATGGTATACAGGACGGTTGTGAGGTTAACTATGACGTACGGGGTCGAAATTTGGGGGTGGGAAAATACCGAGGAATTGAATCAGGTACAAACACAGTTTCTAAAACGACTACTACAGTAAGGTGGATCATTGCAAATTGTGGGGTTCTTAGAGAGTTTGGCATCTTTAACGAACGAATTTAAAAATAAGAGCAAGCAAGTACTGTTTAAGAATCATATTGAGGCATTAAGCACTTCTTCAAGAAGTTGCCTCAGGGATCAAATAAGATAGGGTGGAATACGGGTTGGGCATCAGAGGTAAGGAAAAACTTAAAAAAATAGGATTAGGTTATATGTGGTATACTTGGTTAAGCGGAAAGGATATTAGGCGCAATAGCTAGAAAATAGTTAATTGACATTTGCGAGATATAGATAGGCAAAATACTGAGACTCAATGCGCAGAAAAATATCACTTAACCTGCAGGATCAAATACATCAGAAATGGGGGAGGGGATTATCTAGAATCCTGTGAGAGAGAAGAAAGAAGCGATCTCGATGGCTAAGATTAGGGACTTGGAAAGGTAATAAAGCAGTTAATACTCTGGGGGAAAAGATTTGCCTGCTGCTAAAAGAAAGCGGTGTCTGGAGGTATATTTTGGCAGAGTGCAGGGTAACGTAGATTTTAAGAAGTAACATTTACCACCACAATTTCTGAATTCCAACAGAAGTTTGAACATTTGCGGAGAGTGGTGGAGTAAGAGAGTTACTCACACAATTCGGGAATATTTCTAGCGAAGATCCGACAGAGAAGGTTGGTGGCTTTAGAGAAAAGAGGGGAGTTGGGGAGCGGGCTCAGAGGCAAAGGTTCTATTTATGTTTATATATAAATAAATAAAAATATTCATAGAAAACGGTGATATATGCATAGCGATGCGTTTGTATATATACGTATGGAGGTCTGTAGGTATAAATGTATGTATGTTTTGATTGTTACAAGGACGTATTCCCTTTAGGGCCGTAAGGTCCATGCGACAGCTATATTTACTTGTGCACACTTTGAAACTGCTACAATAAAAGTTAATTACTACCTCCATCTCTACCACTACCTCATTACTACTACCACCACCACTACATATCGGTAAAAGCATTACAATATAATAAAAGTATACAGAAGATAAAGTGGCAGGTTGCTCATTTACGTGAACATTAATTTATTAAATCATTCACATGCTTAAAGCTCTAAGAAAAGACTGGGTCATGCAATCGTCTGATAATCCGATGAACCGACGAATGATGAGGCGTTGCTCAAAACCAGCTGGGCTACATGTGTCGGGACGGGCGGTGTACACCGAACTGTTATGTTAGCCTTGAGTTTCATACCATTGTCAAAATTCTATGTTGGCCTTGAGTCTCATATAGCTCAATCCGCGAAGGAAGAAGTATGTTTTAATCCTAGAGCACTGTCTGCTAAGACTACTAAATAGCAAATATAGGCCTCATTATGCTATTCTATTTAACAATCAATGTTGGTTTATAATTTTTATGCACATTAAGTTTGCTGGTGTGGTCAGAAGATTATTTGAAGAGATTTTTCAAGGAGTTTAAGTTCATTCAATTCATAAATCACTAGAATCCACACAATTTACATGAACTAAGGCATAACATCCGAGAGGCCAATTTAATTTTTCGAAGAGAATAAAGAAATTATATTATGAATAATTTCATAAGAAGACGCCAAAAATGTATGTATAATGAAGGCAGGCAGTTCCGGCACATTCTTACGTGACAATGGGAAATAAATAAATTTTAAATTGCATGGAATGTATTAGTCACTATATTGGCTTTATCACCGGCTCCTGTCCGTCCTGGTGGTGTAGTGGTAACCATACTTACCTTCTAAACCCAAGGTCGCGGGTTCAAACCCGGCCAGGATCGATGGATTTTTTCGGGCGTAAACATCCTAAGTATGGCTCCCTTCGGAAGGGAAGTAAAGCCGTGGGTCCCATGTCGTACATTTGCAGCACGAAAAAGAACCTCAAGCCTGAAAGAAGAGGCCTCTGAGCAAAATTTTAATGGGATACTGATGATCTCAGATGTTAAAGAGCGTCCTTAAATGAAAACGAATCAATCGAATCGCCGACTCTTGCCTTACTCTGACGCAAGGTAACCCGCCTGACCGTGACCAATGGCTACTTTCTACGGGCATTCTAGACAATAATGTGATCAGTTTTGGTATTAAAATATATAATAAGAGTGAAAAGAGTATGCAATGGATATGATGTTCCTTCTGCAGTGCCAGAACAGGCGTCAAAGACTTCTCTTGATTAAGCCTAAGTGAAGGGTCGGAACCCAAAAGTGCACAATAGAGTACGTCTTGTCACTGTCGGTTAGTTTCACTTTATGAGAAAAATTAAATACTATCAGACAACTTTTCATAATTATCAAACCTTTTTAGCGTGTATTACTCGTCCGATGTTGTGTTCCACTTGATATAATGAAATAATCGCACTTTAAAACTGATTTATGAAAATTTCCAGCGGATGACTGAAAGTTAGCGAACAATCTTCCCATTTGGACTATTAGACAGGGGGTGATTCTGGATATAAAAGAAGCACATTCAATCAGCCAATTATAGATCAATCTTAAATTACGGTAAAATGTTTTGGCTTTCGAAGCAAAGGATAATTTGTTCCGACTTCCAAAGTATATCATTTTATATTTAACAATTATTTCTGCCATACCTAATTATGCCTCTGAACGCGCAAGGTCTGGTTGGTTAATCAAATATTAAAATATTAATGATTAATGAAGACCTATATAGAGATGATTGCAATTTTATTTAAGCACGCATATCTCCAATTTTCGTATTAGTATTATTACCTATATCAATGAAAATATTAAAGACTTCTAAGTTGGTTGTATTACTGTACTGTACTCTTGTATGTGACAGTTCAAAAAACACAGGTTAGTTGGAATTACTTTCAGTCTGGAGAAGGTAAATATACACTGCTTTGTATATTTAACTCATCTAAATAATTAATATGCGTGTCTCACAACTTTTTGGTATTTCACCTATTTATGCAAAATTTATAATTTATCAAGCTTTTTACATAAGATGGTTTTCTCCTTGCTTTTCATTTTATACATGAATGAGTGTTTTAAAGAAATATTCACCTTAATAATTATAGTTAAAATGTAATTCTGGAAGTCATATTTACTGAAACAAAATAAAATTAAATTAATATACGCTACTATGTCTGATTTCCTAAACTAGGGCGTATGTCAAATTTAATATTCATTAGTATAAGCTTTTACAATAATTTCCTGCTTCTATTATTTTACAAAATTTTCTTAATAACTAGAATATAAAAATATAATTATAAAATAAATGAAATTAAACGAAAATGTAAACTATACTAAAACTACTTTCCAATCTAATATCCCAGTAAAGGAAACATGGCTGGTAGCCAGTTATTTTACACCAAAATTATTTAGTGACTATACAACTAACCATTGGTTACCAGCGGTATGTACTGTAACCAGTACATATTTTCTAATTTTCTGTCTTTCTTTCTTTCTTCTTCTTCTTCTTCTTCTTCTTCTTCTTCTTCTTCTTCTTCTTATTATTATTATTATTATTATTATTATTATTATTATTAAGTAATTTAATTATGGTTCTAATTAAACTGTTCTTAATTCAATCTTAGAACTGAAATTTTTCTGAAGCATTAACATTCGCCAATTGTAACCATTACACTAAATATTAATTCAAATCTTTTTAAGTCATTTCTCCAAATTCTAGCAACTACTTTCTCTTTAATAACTTTAATAACATCACTAAATGCTCATACTTCTCATTTTAACCACCAACCTTTCCTAATCATTTTGTTTATTTCAAGTACATAACAACTGCACTACTTTATATATAAATCGTTCAATTCATATTTAGCTATAACTTATAAACTGATAGGAGCGCTGTAATAACAAAGAACTGCAAAAATATTATATTTTAAAAAGTGAATAAAAGTGTCAATAAACAATATAAAAGTACGCACTAAGCTTGCAGAAGTGCGAGATCTACTGAATTAACAGAAAAGATTTATTTACGTATGAAATCTTAGCAAATGGAAATAGCTTACATAAGAAGCAATGACATATGCAAATTGAACTTTAAATGCCCTGACAAACATGGCTCCTAAGCTCCGGTGTCGTGCGAGATAAATTCCTTTTCTGAAGACGAGTTTAATCCTCAGAGAAGAAAGATTGATGCTTTAGAAATGCAAACAATAGAAAACCATTATTTATAGGCATTAATTTACATCCATTGTTATATCCATTTAGAGTACAAATGACTCAATAAGCTTCTCTGTAGAAATAATTAAAATAAAAAATCAAGATATTTGTAGGAAAAATAGAGAAAATGAGTTGCACTAATCATTTAGACCATAATAGCCGAAAAAGCATGTAACAATGCACAACTTAAAACGTGGTTTAGGCGAAACACTAGGCTGACTGAGTCCATTTATATGTTGCTGTTTACATCACCAGGATCAAGTTTCACACATATATGGCACTAGCCTTGAATGTTCCTGCATTTATGAGAAGGTGAACACGAAGTATTTTAATAAAGCTGCATACTGAAATAATTATCCTTCATGACGTGAGAGGTTGACGCTTAAACAGTCAGGACAAGTGTATGGCGAACGCCAAGGCAAAAAATTCATTAAAAGTTGATACTATTGTGTATAGTTTGGAGCTGTCAATTTAAAACGATATCTAACATAGCCCCACATTTCATTAGAGTAATTATAGCAAGTAATTTTAGGTAATTTTCTTATTATAGTCATGAGTGTAATGCCATTTTATTTTCTGTATAAGTGTTGAATTGTTGTGTGTAAAATGTTATTTTCTTGCCAAGGCGCAGAAAGTTATCCCCAGCCATTAAGTCTGACCTGGGAATTTCTCTTGCCTGTTGTAACACTATTTGTAAAGATGACCCAAGTAAAACGATGTTTTCTGGAAAAACTTCCATAGGAGAATCCTTCAGTAAGATATTGATTTATATTCTGTTGGAGAATTGTAAAGCAAGGTTGGCATAATAAAACATATGGCAGACAACTACAGGGATGGAAAGACAGGCCGAGAACCTCTTCAAGGGAAGAAGTCAACGCTTGAGTATATCTACATGTAAAAATTCACGTAGGTCATATTTATTTAGTCTTGTAATTTTGCGGCTCCCTGTAGTTTTTAAGAGTATTTAGCGGGGCCATATCAGTGGAAGGGCTTTCTCAGTTCAATTCAGTTAGTGGAAAGGTTTAGAGCTAGTTCTAGAAGAATATTAAGGGGACCAGCTTTGTTAGTTGAGTGCAGTACATTTTATGAGCAATAGTTTATGAACAATAAATTGTGTTTCATCTCCCATAAAACTATTTAATTAAAACCCTCCTTATTCAAAACCGCTGCAAGTGTAGTTTGCATTCAATTAATTGATATTTAGCGAGCTGGAGAAGGAGACATCTTGCTAATTACTACAAGAACTTCGAGACGACAGGGAGAAGAAACCAAGGTGACGATAGCAAGACGACATCTGGATGACACAGAGACTGCGCCAGCTGTAGGTGCAGGGCTTACAACTGATCTACAACCAGACCTCAACCGACACATCTAGCTGGACGACGTCAAGTAGAAACTACGTGCAAGCCTAAAGCTTACAGTCTAACTTCCACCAAAGGAAAACTGAACAACAACGAGAAGAAACAAGCAGCCAGCAAATGACGAGTTAAAAATCAAAGGTAGAGACAAATTAATTTTTTTCCCTCAAAAAACAGTGCAGCATTGTAGTATAGCAACTTTTCATTTTAGCTGCATTGTAACTCGGTAGAAAATATATTAGGTAAGAACATATAGTTCAGATTTATAATAAGAGAATAGAAAGGTATCATGGCTGAACTGGATGATAAGTTTAACGTTGATAAAGGGAAGAATAGCCCCGATATTAAGGATAAGATAATAGATAGGCTGGCACAGCTATATGGGATGTACTTTCCGAAACAGGAATAGATCAATAGAATATCCGAAAAAAATATGTAAATACCTGGAGGAACGTACAGTTAACCAAACTAGCAATGGAGTAAAAAACGAGTGTAAGATAGGACCTGAACTAGAAAATGAGGACGGTATAGAATTAGGAAAGCAAATCAATAAGACATCAACTATGACCAAACCAATAACATGCGAGATGACCATCGCGTCGGAAATACAAAACCTAAGGATTGTTAACCAGTGCGATAATGAGTCAAGCTGCAAAAGTTTCAAAGAGAATTTCAGATAGCGCCGCAAAAGTTACGTCCTTTACGGGACCGGGGCACCATCGGGAATCACGTAAACGCATAAGAAATTCCCCAGACAAAAGCTCTAAAATAAATTTCGCCCAGACCAGATTCGGTTAAAGAAACGAGAGAGATGACTAGATTCGATACCCGACTACTTTCTGGAAAGCAAGCAAACTCCAGAAGAGATGGCGACAAGATCAGTAGACCAGGCGACCGAAACCCCGCTTTCTGAGATACCGAAGATCCACTAGGAGGCATCCAGCCGACAGACCGAGGGGACGGCAGATCAATAAAGAAGAATTAGAGAAGGATAAATAATAAGATAAAATTTATCCAGGTTCCAACTGGAAAAATAACAGTACATTTCCGAAAAATCAGTTTCCAGGAAGATCTAAGGCTGCATAGATAGGAAGCTACAACAAGCAGTCACAGGCACGAACGTTTCAAAAACGAAAAAAGCAAATTGCTTGGAAACAAAGGTGAAAGTTTTAGGATAAAACCTTGGTGATTAGAAAGAGAGAAATAATATGTAAATTAAAATTTTCATACAACAGGATAAGAAAATCTAATGGGCAAGCTGCGGATTGTTTGAATGGGATTATAAGGGGCTAACATTTATGAGATCAGAAATAAAGTTATCGAGCCAAATAAGCGAATCTATGGAGAAAAATAGCATTTTTAAAGTTTAGGAGTAAATAATGACGCTACGTGATGAATAAGATAAGATGGCTACGAGTTATATAGGAAGAAAAACAAAGTGACATAAAAGAAAGAAAGACGACGTAAGAATAAAAATAAAATGTATGAAACAAAGAGAAGCTCCGAGATTAAATAGAAATAATTTTCATAGAGGAATTAGCGGCGAAAATTTGTCCAATAGTCTAGCCGAGCTTGTGAGGGTAGCGAATATAATGAACTTAGGTAAAGAGGTAAAGAAGTTATCCCATCATAAGTCGTAAATGCTTCTGAAGAGAGAAACAGTTGAATACCCCTTACCCCAGTCTTTAAGGGTTGCCCCAGTAAAGCTGAATAGAAATACCGAACAGCTGACCGTAACTAGATCATAAAAATCCTCAAGATGCGAGCTCTTATGTTTCAAAAAAATAAATAAGCTAATTTCCCAAGATTTGCAAGTAATGATAACTGTTGATGTGAATGAAATTTTTATAATCTGTGCATTATTTCTGTGTGTACTTTGTTTATTGAAATATAAGGAAAATAGAGTATCAAAATAAAAGTTCTGCCATATTAATAATAATTAGAATTCTTTTAAATAGTTAATCTCATACATTTAGATTATGGTTAAAAAATAGAAAAAGGGGGGAAGGCATATCAAGTTTATAAAATTAGGATTGTAATATTAAGAATATAACCAAATGTGTCCAGGTTAAATTACACCAAGAATTGAGTGTGAACACATATCTGGTAACTTTAAAATCAAGTGGTGAAAATATTATTGTCTGAAGATATGGTGAGAAAATGAAAGTGTAGTATTAGTGAAAGTGCTATGAAAGAAAACAATAAGAATAAAGTGCATAGGCATAAACAAGACAGTGAAAAAATAAATAAATAAAAAATAAATGATCTACTATATTTATTAAAAATATCTCAAAATGAGTACATATATTGATGAAAATGTCGAAATATCTCTATCAAATTGTGTCGTAATATATCACGTGATCCATCTTTCCTTTTCCTATTTCCTTTCCTTGTTGTTATGATGTTATCTTTCTGATTCCTTCTTATAAATAGGGTGTCTAACACTTATTGGTCGGCGCATGTATTTTTCATTGATCGGGATATATCGTCTTACTCACCTAAGTGCTTTCTCCAACTCGCTGTATTAATATTGTTGATTGTGAGCTGTCTTGGGTTAAATATCTTGCGGCTTCTGGTTAAAGGTTCAGATAAGCATCGTTCCGTACTTTATGTTTGCATTAATATGCCGCAGAGAACGGTATCTCCCTGGTGTTCTGCTTTAAACTTGTTCTCTCTTTAGCAGTAGTCCTCTCCTTAGTTAATTGTTCCAGTGACCCAGGTATTTGCTAAATGGTTTTGACAAATGTTTGTGTTAACACTTTTATAATCAAGGTATTATTTTTGGATGAAAGTAGATAAGGTATTCTTTTTATTATAGGATTCTTTTGGAATACTCTAGTCATTTTGTATTAATTATTTCATTGTTTGGGAGAAAATAAATATGGAGTTATTATTTCCTGTTGTAAATGAAATCACAAAAAATTTCTTTGGCGTGTTTGCTTTTAGTTGGTATTGTATTTTAAGAAAGTAAATAAGCAATTCCTTTTTTACGTTGTCGGTAAAACTATAGAAATATGAAAAAGCATACTCTCTTAAATTGATGTACTGTTATAATTATTATGCTGCTTCAAAATGTTTTGCGACAAATTTGTTCATAGTATTTTAGATATGTCTTGTTCTGGGGTAACGTGTTGTTCAATTTTGTCTTCTCTTTGTTTTAATATGTCAAACAAAATTCCTGTCTTAGCTTAAGTTCTATCTGGAGTTTTATCGGGGGACCTCGAGACACTTCGTGTGAGACCTTGGTGGAAATGGGGGATGGTCTCGTGGGTCTGCCGACCTCTGGGACTTGTCATCTATGGAAACGTCAGGGACCTCGCTTACGCCCGTGCATCTCCTCCTCGCATTCTGGCCGCTCGCTGTATCCTGCATTTCGTCTCTCGAGAGCATATGTACAATACATTTATTAGCGGCCGCGATGCAAAAATCCATCTCCTTATGGCAGAAGAGGAAAATGTTAAACTTCAAATATATTAAGGAAAAACGCCTCAGTGTTCCTTTTGCATATTGTAATTGTGATGTTTACGTGCATTGCCTCGTTGTTATGTTTTAATTCACGATTACTTTATTGGAAGAGTATATTTCTTAAAATGCTTATTTAAAGCTTACTTTAATAAACCCAGAGCATTGTTTCCGAAACCCTGTTTTCTTCTCCAGTAGCAAAATAAAAATATCTTCTTCTAGAACATTTACACACAATGAATATATTTAGCCGTGTTGGTTTACATTATCTTAATGTCCATAAAGAATCGTGTATAATTATCATATTGTTGAGTACAAATAGAGTTACACTTGAAAAAAATATTCAATGATTTTAAACCTTTAACTAAAATCATCAGGTGCGTGGCAATAACTGCGACTGAACTAAGTTGGCTGTTGATATAATGCTGTGCTTAGTTCCAGTGCCACATGAACGGTACAGGAACTAAATGGTCTTTACTTGCTTATATGTTTTCTCCGTTTATAAAAATATGTCGGTATCGGGGAAAAAAATATATTTTTCTGCTTTTGTAATTTGCTATTCACAAGCAGCTTAAACGTTTTAAAAATAAAATAATTGTTTATATTTCATTAGAATAATATGTTTCCATCATAGATTTTACCGCATTTTTGTAGTTTCCACCAAATCGATAGCAGAGCATTTTGGCATACGAAGTTGAGAAAAAGTGCAGTGGCTTCAAGGGTAATAAATTTCTATGTTTGGCGAATTCGTTTGAGTGGAATGATTTAGCACTGTGCAGCTTAAATAAAACTGTACCCGAGTGGTGGCAAGCGTGTGGTACAAAATCTCGTATGATGATAAACTGGGAAGGTTGAAAAATGGTGCTAGAGTACCGAACGATCGCTTCATGATTCCAGTCACAAATCCTAAAGGTTTCTGAAACATGTCTGACATAGCAATAACATTGTGCCAACTTAAATCATTTTAATGAATTTACTGCCTGACATTAAATGGAACAAACTGAATATTTTAAATTCCTATTTCCTGGTTCAATTAAAGTAAAGGGAAATTCACAAAATTAAGAAAAAACATTATAAAATGAAATTAAATTAGTTTTTCGTGATCGCAGTAGATCCATATAAAATTAGAATTAGCTTTTCAGATACTTTTAAATTATTAGGAGGCATCCAATCTTAATAGAATAGTTTCATACTCTTTCCATACCTGACATTTTAAAATATTTATTGCATTTTTTATCTCATACTGATATTCCTATTAACTTTTTTAAAACCTTATTTGAGCACTTTAAACTTTATTTACAGCTTTCTTCCTTCCCCTTTTTTGCTTTCCTCTTTCTTTCTTCGTTTCTTCCTTCTTTTCCTGCTTCCTTTCTTCTCTTTTTTCTTTCTTTCTTTCTTTCTTTCTTTCTTTCTTTCTTTCTTTCTTCTTCCTTCCTTCCTTTCTTTCCTTCTTTCTTACGTTCTTTCTTTCTTTCTCCCTTCCTTTCTTCCTTCCTTTATTTCTTCCTCTCTATGCTCTCAGTGGGGGAACCTCCGGGAGGAAGAGATGAAATTAGGAGAAACTAGGTGGCCAGGACCTAAGGAAGGTGAGATATGAACCTAAAGGAAGTCCCTTACATTATTTCCAGATGGAATAGCCAATGTCGTTGGAGCTCTCCCTTCAAGGAGCTAGAGCCTTTCAGTAGGACCGCTTCCATACCAGATGCCGGGACAAAAATCTTTACAAAGTTCAAACTATCGTCAAACCAGACTCTTGCACCTCGCCTTGGCACTTTGATTCCGGAAAGGAAAGGAAAGATGCACTGCAGCATTTTGTTTAAGCGATAAAGAAAAACCACGAAAAAATCGTGGGTTAGGAGAGCCTCCAATGGATTTGAACCCAGGACTTCCTGAATTCGAGTCTCAAGCGTTACCGCCTGAGTCATTCCATTAGGTTACTTTTTTGTTAAAAGATTGTAGGGTATATTTTTAAAGTACCATTTAAATGTATTGTTATATCCAAGTATATGTTGCTCCTGCTAAGATGAACTGCCATATCGACATTGATTGATGTGAGTACATTCAACTTTGAGGTTTCTCTTGTCATTTACCTTCTGAAACTCTCCAATAATGTACAGGTGAAATAAAAGTTGATTCTTTTCAGTATATTACTTTTCAGTTTTCATACAAATTCACGTGTGAACACTATACAGCTGTCGTTAGTTGAACAAACCGACTTTAGGTGTGCCATAACATAGTATAGGTACCGTTTATAAGTGGTAAATGTAGCAATAACGTTGTTACTTTTCTTATTTGTATTCTGTTTCGTTGTCATTTTAAATTTTATTATCATTAACAGCACGGGTTACTTGCAATTACTATGTGAATTAATCGCAAATTAATCCTAGAGCAACGTAACATTACCGAAACACAGTATATACACAAGAGATAGCAGACTTTGAACAAAAACGTCCTGGTGTTTCAACTAACGGCATATCAGGAAACTGTTCAATAAATGGAGCAAACAGAATCTGTCACGGATCTATCACGAAGTGTTTGTTGATGAACTTACAGAATGGAAGAAAATGCACATCTTGTTCAAAGGTGTGCCACTCCTCCCTCAGAAAGAAGCTCTCTTAAATTGCAGATTAATCATTATACTTAAAGAAGTCTGTTGTGCGATCAGTAACTGACACGATAAGGGATTTTGCTTGGGGATTGTGAAAAACGAAGTTTTTGCTCAGAAGCACATGATCTAAATCACTTGCAATAATTGATACAACAGTCACTGAGAGCTTAGTTACGAATATCAGTCATTTTTACCAACTATAAATCGGTCTTTACGACGTAAAATATTTATAAAGGATCCTGTCTCCATTTCAAACTTTATAAGGAAGTGCAGTATAAAAAAATATAACAAAAATGTTTTTTTTTTTTTGTTAAAGCGTTTTTTTTCTAACCTGCGTATTTGTTCTGAATGTATTATACTTCCTAAAATATAAAACTGCATATTCTAAAATGAAAAAGCTCATATAGAGGAAAACAGGTAAAATACGGAGGGCTCTTTGCAATTTATAGAAACAGGTTTAGAAATTCATTGTAGCGCCGCACTTAAACCTATGGAGGCAATGTAAGCAACATGTAACTAACTAGTGTACTGCAGCGTGCCCTTGTAACTACACGTGAAATGGCACCGAAAACAAAATCATTTTGTTAAGGGTACATTTCTGACATTTCGTTTTAAAATACTCTTTTCTCAAGAACATTAAGGAATGTAAGAGGTGTGACTTCACCATCTCAAAGAAAGACATTTCATGTGTACGTAATAAAAAAGGTAAGGCAAACAAAGGATTTATTCCAAAGTGTAAGAAACAAGAAATTCCCAGGGCAGCCATTATAGTTTATCAGACATAATCCTGAAAGTTAAATACCTTTATCCAGCAACATAGAGAGCTATTTATTGCATTGAAAATAAAGATCGCAGTTACAACTATGAACACCATTATCAATAGGGATTTGAGCTTTAAAAAGTGGTCTAGCTGCATCAGTCCTATATCTGCTTCAACTGGCTATTTTTAGAGGATAGAGAGAGAAAGAATGCATTTCGACATTCTGCTTGATTCTCCAGTGCCAGCGTGGATGACAATAGTCATGCGCTGTCATATTTCTTACTATTGTCTTTTTCCATTTTTTTCGACAATGGTGTTCTTCTGCTCTTCTCAGTAAGTTACTTTTTTACTTTAAATAAACCGTGCCAGAGTGCTGTAAAGTGTTCACGTGATATTTAACGTTTGTTAAATTACATGGCTATTGTTTTCTACGCCGCTACTCGCATCATTGTTCTGGAAGCCGTTTTTGTGAGAGATACTGTTGAAAATTTAGTATAAAAGAAGTTTTCGGTAGTTTTCTCTAGTGCTATGTCTCAAGTATCGAATCATTGAAACAGACGAGGAAAAAGAAAACGAAGATAGTGAGAATGAAGAAGAAAATAATTAGTCTATAGTGTATGTCTGACAAGTAGACTGTATTAACCATTTTTATGCAAGTAAAGCGGTATGTACGTATATATTATTGTTCATTCTGAAAATGGTTACTTTGATTTTGTTAGATAATACAAGTATATTCTCATTGTAATGCATTAACATATATATTTTTGTTCTAATTTTCTATCTCAACAAAGCAGGTGGTTTTTTCATTTTAATATTTACATTTCGACGTCAACTCTTAATGATTTAATTTTATGTTATAATTTAAAATTGTAACCATATTCTATTGTATTCTAACCGTTGATTGATTGGTTTATTTATGGACGATCTTTAACACCTGAGGTCATAAGCGTCCTATTCATTTCGGGGTGTGAAACGACCGACAAATTTTGCTCAGAGGCCTCTTTTTTCAGGCTTGACGTTCTTTTCGTGCCGTAAATGTACTACACGGGACCACGGCTTTTCTTTTCTCCCGAAGGAAGCCATACTTAGGATTGTTACGCCAGAAAAAATTAATCAATTCTGGCCGGATTTGAACCCCCGATCTTGGGTTTAGGAGGCAAGTACGGTTACCACTACACCACTAGGACCGACTGGTTCTAGCCAGTGAGAATGTATTCATTCCTTAGCTACATGTTAAGAACACATTCTCATTTATTTCTAAAGTTATGCTTTCTGCTATGGATGTATATGAATTATGTATTACTTTATTAAATAATAGCTGTTGGCAGAAATATCTAACAATGTCATGATTTAACAAAACACACTTAAATAATATTAAACCACTCTGGATGACTATTGTTCTCCATGCGGTCATTCGTGTTACAATAATGGGTACAACCACTGTAGGGTTATAATGTCTGATGCATTGATAATGGGTTTCTGAGAATTCCCTTGGAAGCGAACTGTGAACTGTCGCAGGAAAGGCTGCTAGGAGAAGTGGAGTAAAACGGAAACACTGTACTTCGCACCAGCACGTTGCAATGAAAAATATGATTTGGCAAGAAGTCACCACTAATGCATCATCTCCGGAAGAGACACAGTTTTACAAAGCTGTCAAGTCAAAGCTGTTTGAACATGCCACCATAGATCACAGACAACTCTCGTAATGACAACCAGTCAAACACGAAATAGTCATGCAAATAATATAAAAATCTTAAACAGCAATGTGTTCTACTTCAAAGTCGTAGTAACGCGTTAAAGAAGAGCATTAAATTCAAGCGACCTTTCTTTTTCTTTCCTTTTTTTATGTAAGCATTTAAAATCCTGTCAACTGCCAGGATCTTTGAAGAGGATGAATGGAATTAATGAAATGATAGCGTAAATGAGTTCGAGCGCCTTATATTTAAATTTATTTTTGTTCATTTTTTCAGCAAAGAAAATGATTAAAAGATAGGAAAAATAACGGCAACATGAATCAACGAGGAATCGAATCCGTGCACTCCAGTTAACAAGCAGTCGCGATGGCCTCGAAGCTATGGCGATAGACGGGCCTGAAATGAAATTAATTAAAACATCAATAGGATTTAACGCTTAGATAAAGTTAAAATTAATGGTTGGTTTTAACAAGCTTCTTTATGTGTTCAACTGCTGTATTAACAAGCGCGTCTTTTATTTAAACGACATTAAAGCTTTTTGCTCCGCCAAGATATGCCTCTCACTAATTACGTCGCTTTAAAGATTATTTTAATTGAGCGATATTTGCAGCCAAGTTGTTCGTACAGAAATGGCTTGAAAACTGAAATTTCATTGCAGGCATGTAACATAAATCAGTTTATGGACTTGTACAGCGCGCATTTAAGTAGAGAGCATATGGTAGCAGAAAGGCCTACTTTAATCTGTTAATATATGTGTTCAAATATCAATGGAGCAATACTGAAATAAAGGAACTTTTGTGGAAAAAGTTCATTTGTGAGTACATCTAACAGATGGTTAACGTAATCAAGCGAGGGGGTTCAGGCGGTAATGCTCACATTTAGGAGTTGCCAGGTTAATACTGATCATGTTTTTATTCACTTCCAGCAAATTCACTCTCCCATTCATTTTTGAGTCATAGTTTCAAGATTGCAAGACTAAACCGTGGGTTGACGATGAGCGGAGTGGAGTGGTAGAATTTACCCAATGGAACAGCTGTCCTGGAGTTTGGCGTGACAGCATCCTTTCCGAAAGGCTCGTACTCCTTGGAGAAAAACTCATTTCTGTTGATCTTTACAGCTCAACAAAAATTACAAATCTGGAAACATCAGGGACCTTATCTACATCCCAAGTACTAACCACCCTCTCAATCTCTCACTCATATCTGCTTCGCGAGGTTCAGGAGAGTACAAAAGGCCTTCTTTGGTCCTCTGAGCCTGACATCCTCCTATATATCATCTAATTCGATCTGATCTAATCCAATCCCAATGTATGAGGAAATGTAAAAAATTAATGTCATTATATGATAATATTAAAAGCTAATCCAAATATTTATCTTTCTATATCAATATGTAATATAATATATTAAGAATTAGTTTATGTTTGTGTACTCATGTGCATGCGATCTACAGTACCTAAAATGCCAGGAAAATAATTTCTGTTATACTACAAGTGCGAAATTACAGACCTTAATTAATTTGGTGTCAGAATCCTAACCAACTTAGCTGCATCATTACGTAACTTTGTAAACACCCATTAACATAGAATGTGGTGTTGAAACATCAAAACAATTTTCATTAAATCAAAATAAATCCATTTCATTCTAAATAGTTCAATGGTCAATGTTAACCGAATGAACATGAATGTCTTATTCCTATTTGTTGTACCCGCGACATATATAAAATGTTGGTGATTGAGTATGCAAAAGTTAAACATGGATAATGGAATGCTTTACATAAAATTTTGTTTTGGGACGCCCCTAGCAGAAAGTTAACCCGTAAAGGATTTTCTTAAAAAGCTCACAGATGGAATTTGAATAGCTTTGAAGCAAGAGTCTATTTGTGTTAATGACTTACTGAGCGTACAAAGGGATTTCCAAGAGAATAGAGAGTATGAATGAATGAATGGTGTTTAATGCCCGTTTTTACTAGAGGTACCACAGGTGGTGGACACTGATGATACATGATAAATTGGGAAAGGGTTTATTTTTAAGGAAGGAAACGTTCCAGGCCTAAGTTTAGGGTACTCCCCGGCATTTGACATTTATGAGGACTGAGGAAAACCTAGAAAAAACTTCAGTCAGGGATGACGGCCCTGGTGGGATTTGAACCCCAGACCTGCCGCTCACTAGTCCGTGCTTTAACGACCTCGGCCACCAGTGGCGGTAGAGAGAGACTATAGAGAGGTTTGATTTTGTTAAGCAACATATTTTCTCTCACATATTTTAAGGAAATAGGCATTCGAAACCTCCGTTAAAAGTTTTTGCAAAAACGAAAATCAATATTCTATGCATTTTCAAATTCTGTTTTTTTTTTTCCCCCAAAATGGAAAATTTACTCGGGTAATCACTTTTCTCTCTCGTCAATTGGAATGCTGTACACGACTCTCTTAATATGCCCCCAAAGAAAAGAAATCAAGAGGGGTTAAACTGGGCGATCGCACTGATCACGTAAGAGGTGCTGCTTTTTCTACCCAATGTTTCCTGAAATCTGCGTTTAAAGGTGTTTTCAAGCTCTAGCATGCGTTACATTGACTGACAAAAGTGTTGCAGGAGATACAGTAAGTAGACGAAATAACACGTTTTATGTGAAACTCTTGCAACATAAGATTTAAACATTTAAAACGTTGGTTCACGCAATTATATGAAGTTTAGAAGCTGGCATAGTTTATTAATTCTGAAAATCTCACAGAATAGAGAAAGGGGGAACACAATAGATCAGTACTGATCGCGGTGTGCGCTGGGCAATTGCTATCTCCATTAAACAAAAACAAAAAGATATTAATAATGGGTTTATAAAGAGGTAATAATATTACAAAAATACTTGAACCTAAGTGTAAAACTATAATAGTATATGACAGTATCAACTATAAATGGGTTACTACTTATTTTGAACAAAAGAACGCATTAATAAGCATGAGAGAATACGCAAATTATCATTGTATGACAATGTCATTGACCGCTCTGTACATTATCAGAAATACTATTTTCAAGATGTATAACAAGATATGTTAAAAATAAATAAATAAAGGCTGAGATAAAAGAGTTAACATATATATTTAGTAAAATTATTCCAGTGAAAGGATGTGTATGATATAAAATTACAAAAAGAATATGATATCAAAATATACACCGTATT
This sequence comes from Metallyticus violacea, assembly GCA_030762175.1. Lineage (NCBI taxonomy): Eukaryota > Metazoa > Arthropoda > Insecta > Mantodea > Metallyticidae > Metallyticus > Metallyticus violacea. The sequence continues at coordinate 95,093,967 of CM060832.1, read as the reverse complement.
TCTTATTCCTCTATTCTGTGGTTTACTGACTCACTCTCTCTTGATAAGCCTCACTTTTATACTTTATAAGACAGCAGTAACCTGAATGTGTTAAGTGGATTGTCTTCGTTCAATATGCATTTACTTGCAGTTTGTTCAGGAACTGTTTTTTGTTCACACTTATAAACGCTTTATTTGAGCAACGAAGGGATGTTTCTGGAGCGCAAAACAAACTCACAGGCCTAAATTAGTTAGGCATAAATCATTAAACTGGAAGTCTATGGTTCGAATCTCTTCACATTCGTTCTCCGAGAGGTTTATTCAGGTTATTCCTCAGTCATCATTGGCAATTTCCGGAAAGGTATCCAAAAACTTAAGTCTACAACGCTTCTTCCAGAAAATATTTTATCATTTCATTTAATATATTAATATTTCTGATCCGCGAAATTTTTTATTTACTTATTTTAGCTTGAAAGGGTATTAAGATTTAGAATTTAATTATTTATTTTATGTAATGATGCTTTGAGAATGCGGAGTTAAGGTCTTGAAACTTAAAATGAAGTTGGTGCTATTAATATATGGATAGAGGAACCCGTTACGTAATCCATAGTCCAAGTTGAATCTTAATTTATTTTTATTTTTTGTGTACTTGTAATGCCACAGTAGCTAAAACGTGCGTTAAACAAAATGAAAAGGAATATTTTAACAATACAGCAAACAAGATATTTACATATGTTTCCCTGTGAAGCCCTCAAGTAGTATAATAAAATAACCCATCTTATCCATGAAATACAGACTTACAAAAGCGTTTATTAGTACCCTCAAGAGGAAAATATATCCATTTCGAGGACTTTGGGAAGAAAATGAACAGCGACGCTAACTTTTGCATCTCACTGAGCGGCATACGCCACATCTATGCCTTAATACAGAAGTACAAGCAAACGCTCCTACTTAGCGTAACGGAACCGTACGGAATTTCTCTTAGCAATGTATGTGAACGAGAAATATTCTCATCTTAAAGAGACGCACCAAATCGACTCGAAATAAATTCCTTAACCAAGAATATTTATTTCGCTGCCGAAGTGGAACTTTTGTTTAGCATATTGCCCTAAGTATTCGTGAGTTTTCGAGTTAAACATTTGATAGCGCAATCTAAAATAACGTAACAACTTTCTTATTGGAGGCTAGACTGCAATATTGAACATTGAAACATAAGGATTATAGAATGGGAAAAGAAAGGAAACTATTAATTCTAAGAACTATCAACATCTAATGGGAGTTTTTCCATTACGAATATACGCCTCCTTTCATTTTCCATACATTTCTAGTATCGGCATATGAAATTAGCCATTATTCGCTTCAGATCCCTGTGAGAACTGGAAGACATTTCTTCACGAATGTTATTTTTCAGTTTAGCTCATGTGTGAATTTGGAAAAAAAAAAAAAAAAAAAAAAATGCGGGACGTTAAATCAGGGACCGATAGGGCCATATGTTATTAGTGATGACACTATTGTTGAATATTTCTGCAATTATATTTAAAGAGACATGGTATATGTACCGTTAAACCCCCACGGATGGCCGAGGTCGTTAAGGCGCGGACTCATGAGCGGGAGATCTGGGGTTCGAATCCCGCCAGGACCGTCCTCCCTGACTGATGTTTTTTCCAGGTTTTCCTCATAAATGGCGAATGCCGGGGAGGTATCCTAAACTTAGGCCTGGAACGTTTCCTTCCTTAAAAATAAATCCTTTCCCAATATATCATTTCATCCCATGTATCATCCGTGTCACCGCCTGTGGTTCCTCAGTAGTAAAGACAGGCGTTAAAAACCATTCATTCATTCATGTGCCGTTACAAAGACCTGTTTTTAGGGGAAGGTTTCAGAGCATGTTCAATGATATCTAATGTTTCTTCTGAATCTGCATATGGCTGTGTGCAATTTTTAATTCGGCAATATTAACATAGCTTATACACTATATTACGCCGCCTAATGAATACTTAATACATTATAACACAAGGATACATCTGTACGTTCCTAGAATTAAACTCTTACTGAACTCTCCTCCGGCTTTCTGGCCAGCTTTCAAGCATGGGAACGAGACGGAACTGCAGAATACGGTCAACTGGGGCCAACCGCTCGTTGAGCGCTTTCGTGAAGAAAAAAAATTTCTCACACACATATTACAATAAATTTGCCTTGCATATGGTATATACAAATTATTTAATTAAAACTTAGTGCATATAATAAAGTATCAATAATATTTTTTGTTTTATAATGTAATTTATAACGTTAAATGAAATAAATTAATTATCTACCCAATATTGCAAATTCTTTGACATAAAGCGACAGTGGTTTTAGAGTACTGCTTATTTATAACGAAAGCAGAATATAATAAGCAACAGCAAACCGTTTTTAATTAATGTTTCAAAATTGCTATCAGTATTGACCAATTATAATTATTATGAGTCGTACTTTACATGTGTAATGACTGAAAAGTATTACTGTCTCCATGGAGCGATATAATAGCACACATCTGGAAATTCACTCTGTACATTGCTATTTTTTTTTTCAGAAAACAAACTTCTAAAAACAATTAATCTCCAGCTATATGTCTATTTCCGGTAATATAAATAATACTACAATCATGGAGATCTATACATTTTCCCAGGATGAACTTCAAAAAATAAATAAAAAATAAATAAAAATTATCTCGTTATTAATCAATGAAATAAGTTATAGTATTACTGTATGACTTAACATGGCAAACTCTAAAGTTAATTAATAAAATAATAATATGAGTATAATACATTATTTAACTCGGTTTGTCTATTTTTCCCTTCAAAATCTCTTGGAAATAAATGTTTATAGTGAAATTACTGTAATTTTCAAAGGTAAAAGTAACAAAATTAGAATTATTGTAACTGTAAATATTACAAAAGAATTATTATTATTATTACTATTATTATTATTATTACTATCGTTATCATTATCATTCTCATCGTCATTATGGCGAATAAACCACAAAAAATAATGATATACTATTAAATGAAATGTAAGTCCACGGATAGATAAAGCTATACTGGGTGGGTGTTTTTAAACATTTTAAATGTAACTATGTTTATGAATTCAGTCCTTGGTATCATCACTACATTCGCTAAAATAAGAGAAAAATAACAGAAGTTTCCACTTAACCTTGTGTATTTCAGAAATGCGTTCAATAAAACACAAACATGTCACTATTTAAAAACAATTGCAATTCACTAAGCAAATATACACAAACAACAATACACAACTGAACGTTACATCGATTTTCAGTCTCCATTTGATTAATAATAGGTAGCATTATCGCGGCTTTGAAATTCATTGCCTTTTATTGTGGCAAAAACAAATAACGATAACGTTTAATGATATAATAATATAACGTGATGTAGGTATACATACACGTCACAAATGATAGATTAAGTACCTCTGCTTTTATTTATCAAATAAACATTGGTTTATATTTAAATCCAATTTTAGCATGGAAATAAAAATAAAATATTATGAAATTTAAATATAAGAGATTGCAAACTACCTAATGGACTGGAATATGAATTATTTTTCGTTATTTTTCAATTTTATAAACATATATGTATATCTACAAAATTTAGCCAATTTTTATAATTAGTAAACTAATCTTATTTATTTTATCATAATACCTTAACACTCAAATTACAAAAAATTGAGTCAACTAGAACGTTATTTAATCACACCATTAAGCTAAAAAGTTAAAATTCAGAATCGTAAACCACTTTTCCAGATAGTTGTTAATCTTTACTTATTTTGTATACAATCCCCGCTAGAGCGCTCTTTAAATTTCGGTTATTAGGTATATCTCTCCTCCTAATAGTCCAATTTCCCTGATTTTCAGAAAACATTTTTGTTTTCATTTTAGTAGCACATACTGGATTTCGTTTATAAAAAACAAAACTTGCGTCCGCTAGAGTGATTTTTAAATTTTAGCTTTAGGTTAACCCCCACTCTCAATGTTTCAATTTTGCTGGTTAACGAACTCAATGACTCGTTTGTTAATTAGTGTTATATACCGAGTTTCGTTTAAAAAGAGAGAGAGAAAAAATTGGAGAGCCGCTAGAGAGCTAACGGGCAAACACACACACTATATATGCATCCCTTTAGATTAACCTCCACTCCTAATTATCCAATTTTGTTAGTTAACGAACTTGATGAATCGTTTGTTAATTTTTTGTATAATCCTAATATATATATATATATATATATATATATGAAAATATGTATAATTTTCATTGTCATTTTGGTACCTAGTAGGTAGAATCGATAGACATTTTATGACCTTTTTCACACGGGTGCAATCTCAATAGTTGCATTTCTTTGCAATTCGCTAAAATTTCCCAGTATATGATAATGGTCAAATATTACTACAAGGTATGATGGTAATACCGCTTGGGGTGAAATAAGCAAATTAAAAAGAATACAAAGTTCACCATGTATCTTGTTAAAAACATGTCATGAATTAGGAATGTTAGTTGCATTATGTTGGCACTACTTATTCTTGTAAATTAAATCTTGCGCATAATTTTCTGTTTTACGGCAATAATGTAAAATCGATGCTAAATCGAAAAATTCCTCTTAATAATTTTACCAAATGACAGTACGAGTTCCAAATTCATACTTTTTCCTTATTGGAAAATCTTAAAAGTATAAAAAAATGTTTCACCGAATAATAATTTACATGATATTGAAATACGTGTCGTGATTCTTTATTATTATTAAAGGTTATGTAGGATTGTTCGTATGTGGTAGGAAAATGTATATAGAAAAATAAACACCTCGAGGTGAAATTTGTGCAGAGAAAGTTACTCTTTGATAATGGCTTATTTTATTTATTAATTTTGCCGAACATACTCCCATCTCATTAAAACATGCATCTCTCCTTCTATCACTTTCGAGTAGTGAGTATCATATGGTAAAAATGTTGTAAACTGCGGAAAATCCAATACACAGTTTTTAGAGATGAGTTATTGATAAAATTAAGCTACTCTCGCCAGTTCCTTTACCTAAATTTTATTTCGGAAACGTTCTGCTTTCTCATCTAAACCTAAAGTAGGGATTTAGGAGAAACCAAAAAGTAATAATGGAGATTAATACAAATTCTTAACCGTCATTCAGAAAATATCAATGAATATGCACAACCGAAAACCAGAGTAAAAACAATGTTGTAGTAGAAGAAGAAGAACAAGAACAAGAAGAAGAACAAGAACAAGAAGTAGTAGTAGTAGTAGTAGTAGTAGTAGTAGTAGTTGTTGTATCTTTATTATAAACTTTTATATACATATTACAAATATATTTTATGTATGGGTCTTAGACCATATGTGCTTAAATATGACATACAATCTGAAAGAGTAACAAATAATAATAACAAATAAGACAATAATAATATATAAAAATTAATTTTAAAGTATGAATAACTGTATTTACAGATATATGAATTGAAACATGTTACATATTATTTATAATTACATTTGTTATTGTGTTCTAATTAGAAAATAAATTGTTTTTAGCTTCGCGCACTTTGGCTAGGAAAATGCCCATATTCAACCAATTAATGTGGTTCGCAAACAGATCCCAGCATGCCAATCGACCTCTAATTGCCTTAAAAAGTTTTTAGGAAACAGCGTTTTTCTCAGGTGTTCCCAGTGGGTAAATTCTGCCAAAATATGTATCTATTCCTCATCCCCTCCAAAAAATGGGTAGATTCTAGAACTCTTTATTTTTTTGAGCCTTCCAACCTCTCAGTCTAAACCAGGTCATTAGTGATTTTGGCTTTCTCCCTAGAACAAGCATATACACATCTTTACCCCCAGGTTAATTTAACTTCATTTTACAGGATCAAGGAAACTTTCGTGTTACATTCTGCCTAGATTTCCTGCCTGTTGATAACCTCTAGTCTTGTGTTAGCCTTCTTCCATACATTTTTTATTATTTATTGTCTCGTTACCATATTGAGCCTAGGCCAATTCCTCTGAGCTCCCTTTCCACCTCTGCAGTCAAAACGTAGGTTTTATATTTTGTATCTGACGTCTATAACATTTAGCGCGAAGTGTTGACTGGTCTCTGTATTCCATCGTCCTTATTTTGCTATTAATCATTTCTGAATAGCAATCTACCTCCCTCGTGACCCCATAGTTTGACATTCCTTTGGAGAATTCGAGAACCCTTTTCCAAAAATCGACTTGAATTTTATTTACATGTTCAGCTCTTCTCCATATCCATATTTCACTTCCATATAACAGAATAGACTTAATCATAGCACTGTACATCCTCTCTAGTATATGTACTGATATATCTGTAACACGAGTCAGAACACGAAGTAACGCATTTAGTTAACCTCGAGCATTATGATTGATTATAGATAGATGCTTATTTCATTTCCCACTCATAGTAAAAGTTATTCCCAAAATTACAAAAATATTTAACAGTTTGTATTAATTAATGTGTCGTTCTACTTAATCAGCTCTTTTTAATAACAAATATTGGGATTTCTTGTATATTTAGAAAGGAAGTTGTACATTTTCATTACATTTAATTTTAATTAATGAATCTACAGCTTCTAAGCTTAACGGCTGTTCGTTAAACACGTATGTTAACTGTGGCTATCGGGGCGACATAAGATCGATTCATTGAGAAGTACACCCAACTCGGAGGCGGATTTAGGAGAAACAACATCAAAGGTATCGACGCAAGCTGTTCGTCCTTCATGCAGACACATCGAATTTGACCGGTAATGCTAACGAACGCGTCAGCACTTATGCTGTTAACTTCCAGATATGCAAAGACAATCTTGAACAAATCTTTACATCTACACCGTAGTCATCCATTTTGTGTTAAATAATATTAATATACAATTAAATGTAAATAAACAAATTTCAAATGAAATAATATGCAGATATTGTTAGATAAACGATCCCTGTTGATAATGTTTCAGAAGAAAAAAATATACCCAGTTGATGTAAATTATAAAATAAATATTAAAACAAAATAGAATAGTATTATTCATGATGTAAGAATTAGATATGTATAAACAATTAAGATTTAACATATTACAAACCTATAAATAATGCTGAATATGGAGTGCATGACATGGACAATTTTGTACTAAAATAGTGCAAATGAAAAAATGATATATTATTAATGCAAAAAAATATTGTGTTACAAAAATAATAGAGTAGCATACCTTTAATATCTTCATCTTCACGCTGTTATCCGACCCAATCAATGTCTGCAATATGTTTTGAAAGTATCCACTTGTGAAATTGTGTGGTTTTCAAAGAACTGGTGGCTTTCTGGAGACATTAGCTCATGCACTTTTGACAGATATTTCTTTTTTAACTACAGGATCGCCAATGTAAAAAGGGGCATATGATATTTCTTTAGGTATTGACACTATAGTGCGGATAGGCACTGGCTTTTATGATCCTGAACAATTGCCCCCTATTCCTACATGCAGAGATTCTCTGTCCATATTAATCTCAGTTGCTTTAGCTTAATTTGATATCTAGAAGACGGAGAAAATATAGCTCTACTCGTGCCCTGATGCTGAGAAAATGCGGGTAAAATGCATAAAGAGCATAAGTAATTCAGTGTTGAAAATATTTCATGCGAGAGATTATGTCAGCTAACAATGATAATTGCTATTGTTAATAATAATGACAAAAACAAATGGTATTTGCCTGATATGAATTGTCCTTAGACATTTCAAATAGTAGCAAAAATATGTCCCTGTATACGGTGGTGTTCTTAGTTCATTTGGGTTAAAAAGGACAATGGCCGATTTTTAAATAATGATATTAAGTATTGGTGATATTAAATTACTCACGAATTCTTTGAACAAATGCGCAATTTTCACTCTTTAAACGTATCTAGAAATAATGTCATAAAATTAAATGTCTAAAATGCAATCACATTGCTGAAAAACTCGAAATAACTCCAGAACATCACTGGAGTTGTTAAATCGTGTGAACATAGTCCAGGCAATATCTTTAAAATGTAAAATAAGATTAACAAGCGTGTGCGATGTTCGTTCTTTCTGGAAGCATGTTGATGTTCATGTCCCTATATACTGCCAAGGGTGGCCGATGTGACTATTGAGCGGGAGGTTTGAGGTTCGAATCCCGCCAGGACCGTTCTCCCTGACAGGTTTTTCCAGATTTTCCTCAGTCCTCATAAATGGCAAATGCTGGGGAGATATCCTAAACTTAGGCCTGGAACGTTTCCTTGCTTAAAAAAAAAAATCCTTTCTCAATATATCATTTCATCTCATGTATCATCAATGTCCATCGCCTGTGGTGCCTCAGTAGTAAAAACGGGCTTTAAACACTATTAAAAAAAGTACCTATATAGAAGTATAATATTACCGGCCGAGATGCCACCAGGATGTTATTAAACGAAGTCCAAGCTATTATGTCCGTCGACTGATTTACAGCTGGGTGATGTTTTCTTCTGTTTAATGCGGTGCTACAATCTCGATGGCTAAGACGAGAAGGGAAGATATATTGGGATAATAGGCGTCACTTTGGGGAATCGAGCTAGGTCGACTCCTCCAGGAAAGACAAGGTGTTTCCAGACGAATAACTCAACCAACTCTGTTTCAAATATAAGTGTTTATTAAAGGGTTTCAGATGGACGTGTTTCCTCCAGGCAACAAGGCTTCTCTCCCGTCTCTGAATCAATTCAGGGACCTTTTATACAGTGTAATGCCCAAGGAGGGGTAATAATCCCGTAGTCTAGAATAAGAGTTATTGTTAAACACTTTCCACCACCATGAGGTCAACAGTTACCAGGTCCTGTCATCATAAGTTCTAAGAGTTGTATGGTTTGGATTTTGTTAAGCTTAAAACTATACATAATATTTTAAGTGAGTGGAAAAGAGGGTTGTTTGTTGCTTTTGTTTCCCTGAGGACCCTTCCAGGTCACGTCACCTCTGGGTGGCAAGGCACCCTTAATATTTATTACATCTACGTCTTATTATGTTAGGGTTTATACATACCGGGCTCCACTATTCAGAGCGAGTGTGCCGTATTTAGCAAACGGCTACGTTGACCTTGAGTCTCACGCCACACTGTCGTGCCATTTGAACAGTAAAGTAATCCATACGTGTCTAGTCCTAGAGGAAAGTCCTCTAAACATACTAGGCAAATACCATGCCTAATTATTCTATTTCATAACAAGCGTTTATTTATATTCCCTTGTCCCTACCGAGTCCACTCATACTGTAAGTAGAATATTTGAAGAGAAATTCCCAGGTGATTGAGTTTCAAGTTGTAATATGATACATAATGCAGTATTATCTGAACACTATAGGCAAACTATACGTTAATCTGCCGTAAGAGATCTATTTATTGCTCAAACTGAATTAATGAATAATTTCATAATCAGATGCCAAAAACGTATGGAAAAGAACACAGCATCTCCTTGCATGACGTGGACAACATTAAAAATAATTGTACTTTCACTCCAGTATTTCTACCACTGATCCTTGTGCTGCTCCCCCAACAGCCTACTGCTCGAAATCTATTGCTTATCGGTCTATTCTTCCAGGTCCTCCCGCCGGCCATCAGATAAATGGATGACCTGTTATTAACTGATAAATATCCGTAGTTCATTTTCATTTTACTGCATAAACTCCCTATTAAATTACAATATATTGATCTTGTTACGGCAGAATAGTTCCCACACAACACATCTTGTAATGTCGTCCCATACTTAGTTGGGAGGTGTTGAGGGGCAATGAATTATGCCTCATTGATCTCTGTGGACTTTGATTTATCGCATCAACCATCGACCCACTTTATCTGCTGTCACAATACGTACATGTGCAACTCAATATGTGTCCTGAACAGGACCAGTAAACCCCCATTTTGTCACCGTCCCAATTCAGTACTTCATGAATGACTATTATCTTATTGTTGTGGTGTAGAATGTTTAGTTCCATTATTTCGAGTGAATTTGCTTTAAAACGAGCTCTACTCCTGCTGTTGTAGTACCTAAGATAAATTGTCACATAAGACTGAGGTAGACCTGATTACTGATTCACATTTTATTTAGTAATGTATGAAATCAGGATTTCCGCTTGCTAATCACATAACTGATGTTAAGTTATGAACACTGTGTACCAAAACATTTTCTCTCTCTTGAATTATTATTATTATTATTATTATTATTATTATTATTATTAACGTTGCTTTACATTAATAAGTTGCTTTTGATTAATATAACGGTGATAAGAATAAGTTTAGGGATATTTGCGCCGCTTAGTGGCGTTTAATAGTATGACACAAATGTTATATGAATGCATAATGTGGCGAGGTGATACATGCAAACAGCAGAACGCTGCTTTTGGCAGCACTGCGTTTGAAATTCACAACACATCCCTTGGGGGCAGACTCGCTTTGTTGCATAGTTTCGGAACACTTAATTATGCCGGCGTAATATATAAAATAAATGCCTGGGACTTTAGAATTCAACATCCGTTCCCAGCATGAAATCCGCACTGCCCCGGGCGAGTTGGCTCACAGCTACTCTATAATCATGACTTTCAGTATCACAAAGTTGCAACAAACAACACAGGTTTGCTGATGACGAATTACATCAGAACGTGTAATTATTGTTCCTTCGTACCACAAAGTGAGAAAAGTTAGTAAATATGCCCGCATTTTAGGGATTATTGTCATTCTGGAGTGTTAACGTGTTTAGCATAACAACATATTGCAAAATAACACAAACAAAATGTTTAGTTCAAAGTGCTATTTGGAATTATGTAGATTTCTTTAGTCAAGTTTTGACTTTCACAGCCAGAGTCATTCAAAGTGGAATATGAACCTTTTCTGGAACAAGAATTAGCTTACAGTTGATGGCGTTGTAGGTGGGGATGCCCCCACACAGGTGGCACAACAATGATGTTGTTGCACATGGACGGACGTAATCCAGGCGATGTATATAAAAGGTCTTTCTTAAGGACTGAAGAAGCGCTTTCAGAGAAAAACACACGAATAACATGAAATTTCATTATTTCATCATATACAAGTGAATGAACACTTTATAATCACAATATGAATCGCTGATGACGGGAAGGAAATAAGAATGAATCAACCTGACCGAAAATGATTATCTATTGGTTTTAGCTCCGGTTCTCGGAATTAAGAATTGTTACATTGGTCCGGCCGCATTCTCCTCTTCCGGATTCACTTACTTCCGACACTAAAATCGTAAAGAAAATAAGGCTGTTTTGATATCATTCCAAATATAGCGTCGAAATTATTGTGTCGTCTGGGCGAGAAGAGTATAAATCGCTGAGCAAGAGTGCCGGGGTAAGGTCATTGAACTATATATATTACTATTTCAGCGTCCCATTTATAGCCGGACCATAGATCGCGATTTGCTTAGTTCGCTTGCATTGCAGTGACGTCGGTATTATTCCAGTAGCGCACTAGCGTAGAATGACACGCTCAAGGCTACGTTTATCAGCTGTGTTATACTGTGTCAGTTGCTGCCTTCTGTTCGAGCTGTAAAGACTAGATTTTGTTCATTGTGTATCTCAAAAGTGAAATAAATATATTTATATTATTAGTTGCAGTGCCAAGGTATATAGATTGCATAAATATACACAATATTTATATTTTATCGGAATTGGATTGGAAGAACGGTTTCAACATAAAAATTTAGCCATGCACATCCATAGTTTAGAACAAAATGTTTCCCATATAGTCATTTTATTGAACAATCTTAAAAATTTAGTTACAAATCTAATAAATTTAATTTTAGCTGAGAAAATTGTAGTTTTATGGCATATACCATGAATAGAACAGTTAGAATGCATGCCTAGAAGCAGAGCACCGAAACTATTCTTGTCAGGTGTTCAAGCAGGTTGAAAGAGAGGAATAAGGACAGAAATATTAAGACAACCCATTATTTGTACAGACCAACTGAAAGCGATATAATGGCAAGCAGTAGCGGAAACATTATGCGAAATATAATGATGCTTTGCTATACTTTTTAAACCTTAGTCCCCAAGAGAGATATTACTTATATTTTGAAATATATTGTTAGTAAGATATTTAAACAAAGCCACATTTTGTATATATTATTTTCCTAACTATGGAAATTTTAAGGAAGAAAAGAGATCCAAAATATATCAGCGTGGTAACATTATTAATATGCTGTGCATTTTTAATGTTACAAGTTACAACTTTCAAAGATTTATAACTAATCCACAATTCTTCCTAAAATGTTATGCGACAATCTTATATTTGTTTTAGTTAGAATTATGCGCGGATAAACCATATGTGATGTTAATGATAATATTTCTAATTTTAAAACTGGGTCAAATTAAAAATTTTCCACCCAGTTTTAGAATATACTGGATGAACGGAATGGATTATTTTTAGATTTCAAAAAATTCGTTTATTAAATATTAGATTAATGAATGTTTAAAGGCAAGCTATACATATATTTACTTTGTTATGAGAATAGTTGGTAGTATGTACGGAGAGCTGTCTGCGATATATGGTAAAACGTTTAGAAGAGCCGGGCACAAATCTAGAAAGGCGAATCTAACTTCATTAATGCGAGCAATAAGTAACTAGATACGGTATCAACAATGCACGTAGTTATCGAGTATAGCTTAAACGTTGTATTTTTACTCCTTGGTATATATTTTTCTACCTACTCGGCTCAGAGTGTTATTTAAGTTATTAATCAATAATATGATCAAAAACTAGCTGTAAAGAGACTTCCCAAGCATTAATCATTTTAGTTGTTTATGAAAATGTTGTAGTGACAATTTATTGTGCATTTGCTTCAAGGTATAGGTCTTACTCCCTTAACCTCTATGTCCTGTCTTCCCTGCCACTCCACTTCAATAAAAGCGCGGAAGGATATGGTGTGACGGTGTATACCAGCTTTCAGTAAACAAGGCATGGTGCCCTTGAGCCTGCCACATAACATGGCACCGAAAATATAATGCTTCTGGGAAGAATACATTACTTTACCTCCGACGATCTTATCAAGCAATGTAAGAGGAATGGTTTCACAATCTCCGAGGATGGATCTAACGTACGCTTAACAAAAAAGGTAAGGCTCAATAGGATTTATTCCAGAGGGTAAGAGTCAGGAAAATCCACGACTGAGAGTCTCAAATACACTGTGAACAAAACTGTCTACCGGAATTTAACCTAAAAGACCATCAACTATATCAGGATAAGGAGCCTTCAACCCGCCATTTTTGGACCGTATGGAGAGATAAACGGGGATATGCTATCCCTTACACTGACATCCCTGTTAAATAATCTGAGGCATTGCCAATGCAATTCCGTTCATTTGGATTGTTGAAAAGGATTCTTAGGAGCAGAAGATAGCGAACTGTGAAAGCTTTCTGGAAAGCAGAATAAAACGGACATCGTTAGCTTGCTGCAGTGCAATTTAAAATGATTAGCTCAATCTCCAGATCACCAATGGAACATCAGCGCTGATGGAGTCATGGTTTTTCATAAGTTGAAACAGTTCCTAAGGTCCACCCCATGAAATATAAATATAATATATACACTATAAGTCTAATCATCATATTTTGTGCATTTTAATTATTAATGTAACAATTATTACATATATATCATGAAGTATAACTTTAATATGTTAATTGTATGTCGTCAAAAAAGAAAGATCTTTGGTGTAACTGTCTACGGTAGCCCAGCCAGGTCGGTCCTGGTGGTGTAGTGGTTACCATACTTGCCTCCTAAACCCAAGATTGCGGGTTCGAACCCGGCCAGGACCGGTGGATTTTTTCGGGGCGTAAAAATCCCAAGTATGGCTTCCTTCGGAAGGGAAGTAAAGCCGTGGGTACCGTGTCGTACATTTATGGCACGAAACAGAACCTCAAGCCTGAAAGAGAGGCCTCTGAGCAAAATTTGTCGGCCGTTTCACGCCCCGAGTTGAATGGGAGGCTGATGACTTGAGCTGTTAAAGAGCGTCCATAAATAAATCATTCAAAAAAAAAAAAGCCCAGCCAGAAATGGGGCAAAGCCAAGGAAGCCATAATGAGGTATGCAAAGGAAAGGGACAAGTGTATCACTTCTTAAAAGGCCTTCCAATGGCGAGGGTTAATAAAGTCCAGGCTTTCGAATACGTTAGGGAAATGAACAAGCCAGCCGTTTGTACAGTTAACTTTAAACCAACCAATGTGAATAAAATTTTTAAACTTTCAAACAGTACCGGGTGGCAGGCGTTGGCATGTGAATCAGTCTATATTTTGACTTTTTAAAGTAAGGTGCGGGACTTGTGCGTGCTTGTGTGACCCCCTTTGACTTGATGCATCCAAAGTCTAGTTAATTTGAATCGCGTATATAAGGAGGCGTTTGTTCCGCTGGGGAATCAGTTCTCAGTTTTAAGTTATACACGTGGTAAGGGGCAATCAGTTTTGAGTTCATCGCTCGGAAAGATCAGTTCATACAGTTAAGCGGAAAGAAGACGCAGTTCCGATACATCAAAAGTTCAGTTTTGAGTTCATCAGTAGATATTTGCAGTTCAGAAGTGCAATTCATATCATTAGTTCAGAGGATCAAATAGTTATAGAGAGAGTCAGTTCAGATAGTCAGATCTTCAGTTCAGTTTGGCAGCTAAATTTATACTCAAAGTGGCCAAGCTCTATGTTAATGAACGATACGCCACTACAAAATATGGCGAGCAACTAAATCGCTTTGGCGAGCAAACTGTCCCAAGACAAAACCGCTTCATAATTGGTGCCCGGGGCACTCAGCCGGAGCATATCAAACCTCTTTACCCTTTTTGGCTTCACTAGTTAAACAACGTATTTTTTAAACTGACTATTTATTTTTGTTTTAGCAATACTTTGGATATAGTATACTGTTACAGGTCACGATACTGTTACAGGTCACTTGAAACTGAAGTAATATTCGATTTACTTATTCGGAGTGAGATGCCAGTCGTATTTGTAGTTGACCACTTGCTTAGAATTTTGTTGAGCTCTATCGATGTTACTATAACCTTTTAATTGCTTAGTGGGCAAATTTCTCTTACTTGTGCTAGGTGGTTAAGTTAAGCAGCCAACTAACCGCTCGAAAACTGGTCAACCCTCTGGAGGCTCTCTATGATTAGGTTCTGCCACTTGACCTCTGTAGTTCTGCGGCTGCAGAATTTTTTCCCTTCCAACCTCTGACCATCTTCTCTGTAGTCTTTCTCTCCTACTGTGGCCTGTCAACATTTGGGGTCTAATCTCATTAGACCTGACATCTCCATTTGATTTAGTTGGCGGTATTCTCCGCCTCCTGAATACTCTAGTTTTTCTGTAGCTTTGCTGCGAACTTTGTACTTGATGTTCATATCAGGCATCTTCGTATCCATCTTTCTCTGACCTACTTCGAATATACAGCTTGAATTTCGTATTTGCCGTCCTATATTTGCATTCGTTTTTGTTGCTTGTAAATGTAAATAAGGTTTAGCAGCATTCACATAACCTTGGCAGATCGAACGGAATTTCCGAATGTTAAGTCACATATGTTACTCAAAACCAATTTATTAAACAGCAGTAATGTATTACAATTGTTGTGATCCTTTTTATTTTTTTTTTTTTTTGTGTGTGTGTTCTACACACTTCCCAGCGGAAACCGATAGCAATTTTTGTACATACAAGTTCCATATGAACAGAAATGTTTAATATGTTAATGTAAATCTTTTAATGTAAAACGCATACAAAATGCATACAAAAGGGAAAATTGAGATATTAAACTATTACAATGGTAACAAAATATGAGGAATGTTAATAAAAAGAAAGCTTTAAGACAATAATAAAATTCTATATGACTATGGTCATTCTTGCAACTACTTATGGTTCAAAAGCTTGGACGAATGAATAAACGATATGTACATACATACAAGCAAAAGAACTGAGATTTCCGCAGACTACCCTTATAACAACATTTATAAAAGGAAATACCTTATAAAATCAAAAAGAACTACAGGGGAAGAATGAAATAAGGGAAAAAAATATGGAAATACCTGGAAAAATAAAACATCTAGAACAGATTGTAGTAGCTTTAAATAAGGAATTCATGACCTTTTAGTAAAATGCAGTCACAACAGTGATTTTTTAATTCTCATCATTTTCAGCAGCAGACTTGCAATTAATAAGCATAAGTATAGTAGCCTGTTGCTGATCACTTTCTTCTCTTATAAAAAGATAAAACGAATTTCTTTCTTCAAGGCTGGCACCAGTCAACCGAGCTATCGCAGGGCCGATGAGCAGCGCTAGGTACACTGCAGTTTCAATGAGGCTGCAAGACTTCTTTTGCTGTTCTCTTCTGATCAGTGACGTACTATTTATTCACCCGGATGGAATAAAACACATTCAAACACAAATCTTCAACTACAATGCAATATTTCATTCCACAATGATAGGAAACTTTATTTGGGGTGATCTACAATAAGAAATTGGGAATATTGAAAATATTTAGCCTCATCGTCACGCAGAATCTACAGATTGCCCAAGTTATCAAAATGCGGTGCTAATTTCCAAGTCTCATTTTTATTTTACCGATTTAGAATTTACAATTAAATTTTCCTGTACAGGTCCACGCAAGTTCGTTAAATATGTTTTTAAAAATCATATTGCCAATTGTTGCCTTTACTTTAAAACTATTTCGTAATTTTTTCAAATTTAAACAAAAAAAAATATGGTGCAAAATATGGCGCCCTTAAATAAAGCTCCCGCCGCTAGGCCCTTGCCTGATGGAATGTGGATCTACCTGGCCGCACTCAGCTGTCTGTGAAAAAAATGAAGAACATCTCTATCAGTTTATGCGCGCTAATCCAAGGATTATGACCAGGAAAGTAGGTATGAAGCTCAATTTAGGTTTCAGTGCGTTGAAAACATCTTAGCTACATTTGAATATTGAAAATTTTGTGTCAGGCGAGTACCATGAATGCTCGCTTACGAACAAAAAGAACAAGGTAAGCACCTGCGAGGCTAACATTGACAATTTCCTAGATCGCATCTTGAGATGTGTTACCACAACGAGCCGGAGTCAAAAGGCAGATGGATTGACGACATGTCAAATCTACATCATAGTTAACGCTTCTGGATGAGGAAAGGTGCCATTCCTGTGTAGTTCCTGGAACTCTGGTCGCTACATCACGAAGCTGTCAAAGTTGAA
The DNA here is from genome assembly GCA_030762175.1 of Metallyticus violacea. Classification (NCBI taxonomy): domain Eukaryota; kingdom Metazoa; phylum Arthropoda; class Insecta; order Mantodea; family Metallyticidae; genus Metallyticus; species Metallyticus violacea. The sequence goes on along the minus strand of CM060832.1, from coordinate 95,076,751 downwards.
GGCACACATTTCCAGAGTCAGCCTGGAGATAAAGACAAAATTTCTCTAGCAAAACATGATATACCCCATAATAATTATTATTTATAGGTTACTGTAAAAATTGAAAAAGAATATTTTCCAAGTATCGACAAATCAGCCCAAATCTACTGCTGAAAAGATGACAAAATGTCGCAGATGCATGAGCTCAGAGAATAGGAAGTTGAAATTAAGGCAAGAAATGCCGAATAACAAAGGAAATGCTGCTCAAAAGGATGAAAGATAAGGCGAGCAAAAGTAAATTAAGAATTAAAAAACATAAATTGAAGAAGAACGAGCTAGTATAGAAGAATTTCCATTTAATCAATCACTTAGAAAAGCTATGTTCCTAGTAAAGAACCTTGCCAAGGAGCCCATATAAGAAGAAAGCAGTTGTACGAAAATAAAACATCTTTTATGGCTATGATTCCAGTATCAGGTGTATGTTTATTGTTATAAAACTCTATATACATATTACAAATATATTTTATGCATGGCTCGTGGACCGTAAATAATAATACTAATAAAACAATTTTAATAAATAAACACTAAAAGCTGAAAAAACGGTATTTACAGGTATATGAATGAAAATATATTACATAATTTATAATTATACCAGTTATTGCGTTCTAACCAGCAAATACATTGCTTCTAGCTTAGCTCATTTTAGTTAGGAATTTGCCTATATTATTGCAATTAGCCTGGTTTGCAAACAGGTCCCAGCAAGCCAATTGACCTCTAATTGCCTTAAAAAGTTTTCAGGAAACACCGTTTTCCCCAAGGGTTCCTAGTGGCTACATTTTGCCAGAATATGTATCCATGTACCCCTCCACAAACTGGGCAGATTCTCCTACCAGAACTATCCGTTATTTTTTAAGCCTTCCAATTTCCCAGTCTAGACCAGGGCATTTCTGAGCTCAGCTTTCTCCCTAGAACAGGCATATATACCTCTTTGTCCAGGTTAGTTTAATTTCATTCGATAGGCTCAAGGAGACTATCGGTTACATTCTGCCTCCATTTCCTGCCTGCTGATACCTTCTAGCCTTGCTGGAACTTTATTCCATACGTTTTTATTATTTTCATCGTCTCGTTGCTATATTGAACCCAGGCCAGTTCCTCTGCACCCTCTTTCCACCTGTGTAGCCCAAAATGTTGGTGTTATACTTTGCATCTGGTGTATAATACAACATTAGGAAAGACAATGATTCAAGTGTATGTGAGTGTTATAAGTCCATCACTTCCTGGGCTCTCTGTAAACTTGAAAGATGTTCTTTTATTGCCAGTAACTACACGAGAAGTTTATAACAACAAAATCTGGATACATATCACTATCATAAAAGATATTTAATCTTTTCCAGTTTGGTGGTATCATACGTATAAAAATAATTCAGTCTCATAAGGTCAATGATAATCATGTAATAATGATAGTCATATTGCATAATGACCATTTAAAATCACTAGAAATGTTATGGTTTTGATTATTTCTATATTTTGGACTGACCGGAACCCAAAAACTCATTAATTTTGAAAGCGTGAAACTAGCAGAAATGGATTCCTAAGAACAGTTCTATTCATGGTGGCGAGAGAATGGATAAGCAACGAAAATTTGGGCTGTAGAGGGTATAGACGAATTAATAGCATCTAAATTTATGAGCAGATAAAATCGATGAATATACTCTGAAAAGCGATATTATAAAAATTAATAAATTAACTTATTGTTACATATTAATTTAACAAATACTTATAATCAAAAGAAGTTTGACATTTATTTAATTGAAATTATAAATTAAACATCATTCAGAAGAATAAAGTCGGTTACTTTTATTTTGAAGTACTGTTGCCGACTTCTGAACAAAATATAATAATTAAATGATGCATTTAGTAAGTATATGTATCATTATACAGAATTTTTCCAAATAAAATTGAAAACTTCACAGAAATTGTGCTTATAGTCTACTCTCTTTTTTATCCTTTCTTTCTGAAGATATAACAATAACATTACTGACATAAAAACACCTGTTGTATAACCTAAATTAGATGTATAAGGATACACCTTGTTCTATATTAAAAACTGAATTCCATTTGTGGTATTGAAACAAAATAATTACTTGCTATCATTTAAAAGCTCAAAAACATAAATATATATCCACATTTTATTAGGAAGGTTATGTCAGTTTCCATGGAATTCATTAAAAGTAGATATGATCATCTTCAGGTTCCACAGTTCCAGTCTTTTGGCACAAAATAATTAAATTAAACTATTCACGTTTTGAAAGATTGACACTGGATTATGCACACTATAATTTATTAAATGTAAATTATATTTTACCGCATATTCTACCTCTATTTTAGTTCGGCCCTAATGTCTTAAAAATGATATACACGCTTTTAGGTAGCGTGATTTGAGGTTAATAAAAATGTTAGCATGAATATGAATTACTCATGTTCAATAACGAAAAGCTTCCTTTGTTAAAAACGTTCTCAAGCCGACAGAAGTAGTGAGGCATAGCTTGGGGCAGCATTCCACCCCGTGGACAGAGAAAGGGCTGGCTGGAGCCGCTAGGGGAGGGAGGAGCAAACAAGCGCATTGCACCATGTGTAGTCCCCCCCCCTTACACAGCTTTACCATACGGCGAGGAATATTTTATATAATATATGAAGTCTGTCATGTATGGCTTATTGGTCAAATTCCTGTCAATGATGATAATGCACACATCGGCTTTTGACTGTGTTACGATCGACCAGCTAGAAATACGTCGATAAAGTGAAGTAATAGTGGTAGAATTTACCACGACTTTGATTTACGAGATACATCATGGCTCAAATGATTAAACATTGCTTCAGGATTTTGCTAATCGGATTTAGAACTGTTAACAATTCGCTATAGCTCACAGATCTGTCTAAAGTTTTGTTAAGCTTTCCAAGCTTAAATAGTGGTAGTAGAAGTGATTAGTGCACTCAAAAGTAAATAACAATAAATACTTTAAAGACTATAACGTTTACACACAAAGTAATTCTGCTATAGCTGAAGTTAATTTTATAGTCACGCTGGTTTTTTTGTAATAATTATAAATATTTGTCTTGAAAAGTTTAAAAAAATATCGTAGCCTATCATTAAAAATATAACAACAATTTTGCGAAATTTTTGTGATAAATTTGTCCTTGTAATTTCAGAGAATGCTATTATTATCTTCATTAGGAATAATAATATTATGCACACGTTTTATTTGCAACGTTCATGGTAAATTAAAATTGTTAATAAAAAACTAATAACAGTACTTTTGCTAAATCAACTTATTTTTAAATAATTCACTTTTATATAAAAGAAAATTGAGTTAAAATAACAATCTGTCAGTAAATGTATTAATCAAACATAAGCATGCATGTTACAATATTCCGTTCCTTAATTTGTTTTCATGTCTGAAACTATAAAACAGTATTTTGTAAACAAGTATATTTTAATATCTGCATTTAAAACTGGTAACTAGACGGAATTTATACATTTATCAACGAATTCCGCAAATTTATTAACGTTTGTTTTATATACTCTTAATAAATCAATTATGTTGAATTCATAATTTTTATTATCATTGAATGCACTTCTAACTAAATTGAATAACTATACATAAAATAGAGGCAAACCATATTGTTCACTAACATTCACAAACTCTGTAAGTTACTTAAAATTGTTTTTAGTATATCAAAATTTCTCACACCCATCTTAAAAAGCAATTTCTTTGGTTCAAAAATATAATCTAAGGCTTTATATAAACTCAGAATTTTAACAAAAGATCATGGTGCAATCCTGGTGATGCCTCACTTCGACTACTGCTCACAGACTTAAACTCTAACCTAACGACATCGTGTTCATAATGAGTGCATACGTTACATCTGCGATGTTCGTCTGTTCGATCATATAACACCCTCCCTCAATATACTATCTTGGTTCCGCTTGAAAGACGGAAAAAATATCCATTGACTCGCACTACTTTTCAAAATTATCCATACATCTTCTAGTTTTCAAAATCTATCTTCCTCTCATAACCTCAACACGTTCTGAAAGCCTGCACCCATTATTATTATTATTATTATTATTATTATTATTATTATTATTATTATTATTATTATTACATTGCATCTAACATCGCTTTACTCATCATCATTCACAGTAATTACTAATCATCTCTTGAATGCCTTGCCACTGGATGTCAGAGACTGCCAAACTTTAGGAGCATTTCATAAGAAAGTGTTTAATATTATTAAAAATAATGGATTATTACCCTAGATTTAAATTCCTTATATTTCAATACAGGTATTATTTGTTTTATCCTGCTATAGAATTATTCATTCAATTGTTATTACTGTCATAAATGATCCTATCTCCTTGATAGTACTGTTATGATTTTTAATTTTATATATTGCTTGTATATTTATTTTCACGTTCAGGATTTACATAGGTTGATATGTGTACAAATGTTCATTGTTGGTGTCGCACTGTTGCTGTTATTTTTTCTTTTCCTTAAGTTAATATTTTTATTATCCATGTTTATGTATTAACATACATTTATTTATTTACGTCATGTTTTACATTGGTTTATATTTGTACAGGTATTGTCAAGTTAGGTTAGCGATACTACTGACCGGGAGGCCTGAGTTCGATTACTGGTACCTGTTTAGGAATTTTCCTAAGTTAGGGAGGTCTGCAACTGGATCCACCAGCCTCATGAGCACAAATGGAAAGCTGCCTGATGAAGAGGTGGCGTTCTTCAATCACGAAAGCGCGTGATAGCGGACCGGTGGGATGCCGGTATGCGATTCATATGTCACCCTGCAATACTGCCCTCTATCAATGAAATTGTAAGATAGAGATAGAGGAAGCAGAGGTCGCCGCGTCAGGCCAAGACTCACCCCGGGCTACAGAGCCAAATGAGAAGAATAAGAATTGTCCATGTTACTGTCAATGCTATGATTGTAATATTGTAGCCATAACTTAATGCAAGTATTGTCCAATGGTAGAGCGGAAGAGAAAGAAATAAATACCTCAATGTTACAATCATCTTTCAGTCTCCAACTCCAAGCATTCTTAACTGGAACTATGGTATCAAAATCAAACACATAATATGTACAATATACTTAAAATAACTTTAAAATATTTTTTCTTAATAATCCTCTTTATGATAAAACCTGTATGTACTTGTTGCAACTCTCAGTTAGATTTCGCATTTAACTCTAATAACAAAATACTCAGTCTTTTTGTTTTTTTTATTAGTGCTAAACGCCCGTATTTACTCCTGAGGCACCATAGGTGGTGACACTAATGATACATGAGATGAATGATATATAGGGAAATGGTTTTTTTTTTAAAGGAAAGAAACATTCCAGGTCTAAGGGTACCTACCCGGCATTTGCCAGAATGAGGAATGAGGAAAACCTGGAGAAATCCTCTGTCAGGGAGGAAGAGGAGAAATCGAACCCTAGACCTCCCGCTCACGAGTCTGCGCCTTAACGACCTCGGCCACACGCGGCGGTCATTGGGACCTATAGATATATCTTATGAAATATTGGTATTGATTCAGAAACTCCAACAACTACTAATTTCCAAACATTCGGTTATAAAAGAAAAGAAGTAAGTGGCATACGAAAGACAATTTTCTCTCCATTTTGCTCCATCATCTAACAAAAATACAATATAATATGAGTCTGTGAAATAATAATAATAACAACAAGATCGTATTTCAAACAGTTTATGAGTATCAATAGTTATGAGACATTGTTTCCAATGAGACATTGTTTACAGAGAAAATTAAGAAAAAGCTCCGAACTTATTTAAAGCGTTATTTTATGAAACATAATGTAGCTGTAGCGTGAAATTCCTTTTAGAGTTATGTAATAAATATTGTTATAGACACAGTTTACAACTGTACCAGAAAGATAATGCATCCTTGTTAACTGCAACAAGAGAGAGAGAGAGAGAGAGAGAGAGAGAGAGAGAGAGAGAGAGATTAGTCACTGTTACAGAGCGGAGTAACTCAGGCGGCAACGCCTGTGATTTGCAATCGCAATATCTGGGTTTAAATCCCCTTTAGTATCAGCCATTTTGACTTGGTGTGTGTGTGTGTGTGCGTGCGTGCGTGTATGGGTTTCTACTGCGAATGCTGGAATGAATACTTTCTGCCCATGAATTTTTCACTCTCCTATTTTCATCTTATTTCATTTCGGTGGTTATGTTGCTGGGTAGAACGTTCCAGGGAAGCGGCCGGTGCAGTGTGCGGTTGCTTGCGCTTTGTAAAGGTTTCTGTCCCGGAGTCTGGTATGGAAGCAGCTTTTCTAAGGAACTCAACTTCCTTGGAGGAGAGACACTGCAGGTATTGGGGTGCTCTATCTAGAAGCAATGTTAGGCATCCCTGTACGTCCGTCCGTCACCGCTCTCTTGGATTCTGCCGTCAGGTATTTTCCTCGCCTCATTATTTCCTCCCAGAGGAACCTGCACTAAAGGCGTAAACACAAACTCTCAGCTCTTGAGTACCGCTAAAGTACCTAAAATTCCTCCACTCTCCCTACCAATCCAAAGCTAAATGTGTAGTCAAGGAGTAGAGATTACGATAATCGGTTATTGGGATTGCCTTCCAGACAGCATATGAGAGTTTCCAGATCCTGGAAAACCTGAAAATCAGCAGAATGTTTGCGTGCCGCATTGTTCATCGCTTCACTGAAATTAACATTTTAGATGACTAGCAAAGATCCATAATTTGCGTTTTGTCAAACCGATAAGGCTGTTTAAAGTAATGGAGGTTCATATTCTGCGTAATGCAATACGAACGTAAATAAAAAAAAAAAAAAACATAGCCCATGAGTTGTATCCCCACGATATCAAGCCTGAAATACAGATTCCTGCTTCAACTTTAATCAATTGCTCAAAAATAAATACAGGAACTTCCAAAGGATTCAGTATCAGATCACAAGAAACTGTTTCAGAGAAATGTTCCCGATTTTATTGCTGCTCAGGTCTTGCCTTCCGGTAGTCCTCATTGGACTACTATCTGTGGTCAATAACACAGTTTCTTGGTTAATTTAAGAAAATAGGCCTGCCCAGTGATTGCTGAAGGTCCGCAGGTAGCCTTTTAACCCGATGGAGAGAGTGAATGACAAACAAACTTCTGTCTTTTGTGAGGGCAAAGGAGAGTCATTTTGAAAAAAGATTTGTCATTACTTCTATGAACAATAAATTACAGAACCTTGGATAAGCTTCGCATTTAAATATTAAAACATGTTGATATTCACCAAATGTTTTTAAGATTTCCATTTTCCAAATTATTATTTTAGAAATAGAACTTATTTCCTTAGCCTAATTTTAACAAGTGCTAAATTTAAAAAACTATTTTGTCATATGCATTTCTGTAATTTCCATATCTCCAACCTTCGAATATATTTACCGAATTATTTTCATACTAGGATTTTAAATGTATACTCTCCTTGTAAAATATTCTTTACAACAGAAATGTTAAAAATGTTTGATAAAGAAAAGCCAGATAAGCGCATTTTGGAAACTATTGTTCAACATCGAGGGCTAAACACTTTGTGCAGTGAGTTTAGCATTTTTACAGCTTTACAGAAAAGTAGATTTTGTCAAAGTAGTGTAAAACTCACTGACGGCGTCGATGACCTCCTTATTTTTCCCACCGAGTCCTATCTTTAAGTTCGGCCACAGGAAGAAGCTGTAAAGGGGTAGCACGGGTGAGGGATCGATTCAAAGTCCAATTCATGTACTTTCGTCATCGCCATTGAGTTGGAATGGTGCTTTAAGCTGATAAAAGAGTAGGCTTTTGTGGGGAAATCTTGACCGTTTTTCCTTCAATTTGTCTTTCAAACACAATGCTGTAAAAAATACTGCTGTTATTTCTAAGTAGCCTATCAGGACTATTCCCTGAAACTTTAGTCGCCACTTTCTCAGTCAACAGTCTTTGTTTTTAGACATTTCGTTAATTGCTGTTCACTGTTTTCACGAGTGGACGATAACAGTCATGCAAAATATTTATCTAACTTTAATGAATATCGCTTTGAAATTCTGTTTCGCCTTTTACTAGTCCAGTTAAGATTCACGGCGCAAACCATGTACACAATTTTTTCGAACTTTTTATACAGGATATTTATTAATATTAATATGAAACACCCACGATCTTAACTTTCTCGCGCACTCTTCTGGTAGTCTTGCATTTTTATATCATGTATTGGCTCAATGATATGCTAACTTCGTAGCGATCTCAACTGAGAGTCTGGAGCGCCCTTTATTTTCGTTTCATTAGAATTCTCATCAACTCAATTCTTTTTGATCTTCGGGGTCATGCACCTGTTCAATTACTGAGTCACTGTTGCAAACACTTTTTTTTCTTTGTTCCATTTCAGTCAGATAGGAGAACATCGATTTCAGCGCTGGTCAAAAACTAACTACGCCTTGCACAATGCTAAAAATTTTGTCACATAACCTTACAAGAATAACATATTTTGCTGATAATTATGCTACTTATCAAAATTTCACATTTCATAGAATGCTACATAAGTTTTCAAGCAACTTCGTAAATGTTCACAGAGTATATTCCTGCACTTGTACTTCTTCTAATAAGTAAACAAATATTAAAACACACCAAAATATCAGTTGAAAGGTATTAAGTTTAAAAACAACTGTCGAAAAACTATTGTTATGCATTTTTTCCCATGAAACACGCTTATCTACAGATATTGATGAGAAAACTATATTTGTGATTTGGTGGGAATCAGTTGTAATGTTGTTGAAAAGTTTGGAACGTCTTAATTTAAAATGGAAGACCTTTTTCCAGTAACCAAAAAGGAGGAGTAACTTTTATAAACTGCTAAGGAATGTTGTGGTTGCTTTGGCAATAGCTTGTTTGGAAGTTTTCCCTAAATACTCGTGATGCTTTCTTTTGTATAGGAACAAAAGCTAATTGCAAGGAAATTAAAAGTAGAAACTTCTTTTCAGAGTCACTTGTTAACATAGTAATTCAGAACATAAAATAGAAAATGAACAGTGCTATTCAAACTCGTATGTAGTAATGTGTATGCTCTGATAGCAAAATCCCTAACCGACTAAGGCCGCCATTTTCTATGTCAGAAGAAAGACGTAATACAAATGCTTGCTGCTAAATGTTTATTGGAGTATAATTTTAATATCCTGATAATATATACATGCGAATTTTTTGGTTAAGGTAATTGTCTTATTATGTAAAATCATGTGTCGTATAGAGCATCCACTTATGCTAAATATTTTTATTTCTGAAAAGTGCATTGAGTGTTGACTATAAACATTTTTAAGAAACTTATATGTGCATGAGTTAGTAAAATAGATCGGGTTTGTGTGGATTAGATCGGGAAGGCGGCTGAAATGAGAGCTGATTCTGAGTAGAGAATATGTGCTTTTTGTGGAGAAAAAAAAAAAAAAAACTGGCACTGGTAGCTTGGAGCTAAGTTTGCTAGAATAGGGATAGGTTAGCGTGTTGGGGTCTGTTTGCACATGAAGACAACTGGCCAAAGCTTAGTTGTTTTCTATGCAAAATGCGTGGAATCAGAAACGCCTCGTTGGAGTGGACGGACTCTTTGAGTCTCTATTTGTGTTTGTGTGTGTGCGTGCGTGTGCGGTGCAAGTGAATGTGTATATATAATAAAAATTAAAAATAAAATAATTCTAAAACAACACAACTAAAATAACAAGAACTAGAGACAGAAATAGACAGCATTTAATATTCAAACAATTTTCGCTATATTTTGAACATATTGTGTTCTTCAAAGGTAGAAGACAAGTGAAGGTGGTAAAAGTAAATATTGAATCTCGGAAGTAACATAACGGGAGGAAGCAGTTTAAACAAGCAAATTGAAAAATTAGCTACTAATTTAATTACGAGACTACATTTATTAACACAATAAAAGATTGACATATTTATACCTAGGGATGTACAAACTTTATGAAAAAATAGCTGTCATCTATCTCTGAATAAACTTTCAAAGACATAAGTATGAAACGCATCAACTAGTGTTAAACTAAAACCATCGTCGAAGTCCTTACAGTGCATGTTGGGCAAGGAAAAGTAGGTTTTAACACAAAGCTTATGATTGTTCATACTGAGCGAAACAACAGTAGAAGTTAAACCAATATAACTGTTTTGCGAAGATTACATATATACGACGTTCTTAGAAGAACAGGTAGCAAATAAACTAATCTTAAGTTCTCTGGATAAATTGGGAATGTGGAACGAATGATATGCCATAATTAGTGCACAGGTTTTACATAGAAGAAGATAGCGAAAGTTGTGTGTTTATTTATTTCTGTTTCTCTGATTCTTGTTATTATAGATAACGTTTCATTTATATTTATAAAAGTGTGTGTGCATGCATATTGAAGTTTTTTAATAGTATTTAACGTCCGTTTTTACTGTTGAGGCATCAAAGGCGGTAGACACTGATGTTACATGAGATGATGATAATTTTTTTTTTTTGAGAATGGCTACGTTCTGGAAAAACCTGAAAAAACCCTCAGTCAGGTAGGACAGTCCTGGCAGGAATCGAACCACGAACCTCCCGTTAACGATTCCGCTTCTTAACGACCTCGGCCATCCATGGCGGTACAAATTTGTGCATAGGAGATAATAACTGTAAATGTATTTGATTTGAAGTGGAAATTCTTTTTCTATATTCCTGTGCAATATACTCGAATGACGCTATACAAATAGTGTTTATAAACATTCAGCAATAAATACACTAACTGCTAGAAGAGCAGTGAAAAATACGCTTCAATGTAAATCTCTTCATTTTTCTACAAAAACACAGAAAGTAAAGACTCAATTTCAGTAGATAATATATACAGACTAAAGGGACATAGAAATTTATTCGCTATAAGCCTCTTTGCACTGCGATTCTTATGACAAAAAAAGCCCTCTAGCACGGCGGCCCGGCGAGCACTACCAACAGCGCTTCAAAATATTAGCACAGTAGTTCTACCCCCTGAGGTGTTAAATATAGTTGAATAGTATATAGAAAAGAGAAGCTATAAAATTTACGCTAGTAAATGAGATTAAGCGAATTTGTTAACGGAATTATATTTTCATTTGAAGTTGCAGATTATAAGCCTTAGGAAAGAATACGTCTAAATGTGTTTAGTGATATTTAAAAAATGTTCTATAATATATATTATAATTTGAACTTATAAGAATTGTTTTGCTGTACCTTTAAATATGCGACCGTAATTTGAATTAGACACAACTCTTTTTGCTTCTGGTGTTTTGTTGACTTCCGATGTATAGCGTTGACGACACATGATATGTTTTGTAGTTATAGAAATAATTTAATTTCTGCAGCTTTGATTAACATAGTAAACGTACCACACAATCCATTCGTTTGGGCTTCGCTTTATGAATAGTTTCGGCAGTCGCCAGCGGAGCAAGAGCTACCCAAGTCAGCTCAAGGCCGGTAAGTAAAAATACTATTGATAACTTGTTATGATGGATTTGTGTAAAATAGGCTTTTTAAATATAATCCAGGAACATTTTCAAAAATTTTCGGGAGTAGACTTGAAACGCATGAATCAAATATTACTAATACGGCGCAACGCTTGTCTCTCAGCAAAAGGTAAATATTTCAACATATTATTAAAAATGTAAAATTTTCATACCAGTATTATAAACAGTTGTTATTGTTGATCAACATTGCCGGTAAAATTCGATATTATGAAAGTAGTTAAATAAAATTGTCGTAGTAACAATTACGTCATTAAATTGCTTCATTACTAAAATGCTGTAAAATTATTACGTTATGATTGTGTTAAGGATACAGCTCAAGTATTACTGAAAACAGACTCAATCAGTCATCATTTTTATTCAGAACACATAATTACGGAATTAGTAAAACGTTTTATCTTATGAATTACTAACATTTGATATTACTAACATGTTCTGCAATTTATGCCATCACTAAAGTTTCTGAAATATCCATAATATTTGTACTGTTCATCGTATTAACAAGTGTATCGCATTCCTTCTGATAAGTTTCTTATGATACCCCAAATATTAGTGACAATTCGGCCTTTCCTGCTTGGTGTAATATTTTTAGGGTAGTTTTTTCTTCGGTTACAACAAAAGTCCCTCACGTGGGAGCTGCTAAGCTAAGCGAATTCCTCATCGAGTTGAATAATTTTTAATAAATATGAATATAAAATTCAAATTAGGCCTTATTAATAAATGAAATAAAATACTCGTATGTTATGGTATTACTGTGTGGTATTAGGGAACAAAATTAGAATTCTTGCTACCTATAAGTATCACAAAAGAGGAATTACGTTTTTAGAATTATTATTATTGTTATTATTATTATTGAGATTAAACCACAAAAATGAATGATATATTATTAATTAAATAAAATATATGACCACTGATAGACAAAGCTATACTGTGTGGGTATTTTAAACATTTTTATATAAAACCATGTTTTTGAACTGACTCCTTGATACCATCATTACATTCACCAAAATAAACAGAAATAACAGAACATTTAGAGTTACATTTATGTATTTAAAAGATGTTCATATGTTTCAATAAAACAAAAGCATGTTACTATTTAAAAGCAATTACAATGTACTAAGCAAATAAAAAACAATAGAAAGTTGTTTCGATATTCATTGGCATTGAATTTTAATTTAAATGATCTTGCCGTAAAAACATTTATTGGAAACGTTTTCTTAATGCCATTACAGAGCGGTTTTACAAAAAAATATAATTCTTACACACATATTACATTAATATATCACATTTGCAATCTTCACGACGATGCATGTGTTAAATGTAAAACATATACATCCTTATAAATATAGTTTATGTGCTGAATTAATTTTGTCCTTTTATTTTAAAACAATACAGAGAAAATTTAATGCAAGAAGCTTTATAACTTTCGGTTTTCGAGTATACCCGTGTTCTTAATGGTCGAACTTCCCAAAATATGGCCCGATTTTCCTAATTTTCAGAAATTATTTTTTAATTTTTTTAAATGGCACATACGGAGTTTCATTGCAAAAAAAACATATTAAAGCCATTACAGTGATTTTTAAATTTTTGGGTGCAGGAAACCCCCTCCTAAGAGTCCGATTTCACAGATTTTCGGAAACTATTTAACTTGTTTTGTTTCAATTAAATATACCAATTTGCTTTAAAAATTTTAAAATTGCAAGCGTTAGGGAAATTTTAAATTTTGCTTTAACTCACAAAAGTTTTTCAGGTATATCCCCATGTCTAGTGGCCCAATTGCGATGATTTTCGAAAACTGCTTTTATAAATTTATTTTAAAAAAAATTACTGAGTTTTGTTGAGGTAAAGCAAAAACTGCGGCCTTTGAGCGAATTTTCAATTTTTTTAATAAAAATCGCTTTAGGGGAAGGTAACCCCCATCCTAAGGTCCAATTTTGCTGATTAACGAACCTGACGGAATCGTTTGTTATATGTCGAGTTTCTGTGAGAAAAAACAAAAATTGGGAGCGCTGGGTTTTACGGGTACGGCTGCAATAGCTTCGTTCCTTCGAAATTTGCTAAAAGGCAAACGAATTAAATATTCATCATAGATACAATGACGTCATAAGAATATAAAAAATCCTGGATTACAGATTAATTCATAAAAATCGTCATTAATTTTAATTTTATTTAATTAATATCTTTTACAGTTCAGATATACAAGAAATACCTCAAAAAATTCGTTTAGAATGCTATACAATTATTGCATTCGGAATGACTTACAAACTTGATTCGCTCGTTTCTTAAATATTTACTTGTGCGATATAGTATGGCATTATAAACTAATATCCTAACATAGATGGTGTTAATAATGGTTATAATGTTTAAATTACAAAATTAATTTATTAATTTAACCCTTTTAGTTAATTCGTTGATTTATCTTGCATGTTCTTTATTTATAAAAGTGTATAAGTATTTTGTTACGTCAATTGCAGATAGTATCGCAACTTAACGTTCAGTATAGCGGGCGATTGACTGCTAATTGCTCGGATAACCTTGATGAATAAAGAGCAGTTCAAAGAAATATGACACGAATATAGCTTTAACTTCTTTTTGTAATTAACATTTGTTATGGATTTAATTTTACAGTAGCATAACTTATAGTGTATAGTTAGAAAATCGAATAATATATAAACATTTTAATTAGAATACTTGCATAATAACGGCAGCATATGTTACACAACTTTTCAATTCTTGTGTTTATGTCAAAGGCTATGGTAACTACTTGCGTTTATTATTCGATGCTGTTAGTTCGTTATGGCTTGCATAAAGGTGTAAATAGCTTTTACAAAAAATAGTGACACATGGTAGACAAATATCCTGTATAACGGAAAAACACAAAAAGGAAACACCTGTGAAAAAAAAAAAAAAAAAAACTTTAAATTTCGGCGAGCGCAAAGCGGCACAAAATTGCTCTTTGATCGCTGAGTTTGTTTGATAGTGCTTTGTTTTAAATTACTATGCTTCTCTTGTCAACGATTCTTAAAAATAGACATATTTAGAACTGTTCAGAAAAAAAGTTTGATAGGAAAATATCAACAAAAGAGACCGTAAACAGGGACTACAGCGGAAAAAGAAAAATGAAAAAAGCAAAAAAGACAAGAAAATTTTCCGATATCCACATGGAATATACCTACATATACATTCCACTCAGTCAACTAATAATAATAAAAACATCAATATACTTTCAAAATAGAACCTTCCAAACAGTATAGACAAATTTTAATTACAAATCACCATTTTACAGAAAACACTATAGTGTTAATAAGAATGGAAAAGCTGACCATTTATTGTTCTGTGAACCAATATCTATATGATAATATTTAGATTCTTGATGATGGAGCTTGCTTTTGCACTAGAAAATATTTTAGTCCAAATATGTTTAATATATAGGATGTTAATGAACTAAATCAAAATAATTTCAGAGAGTGTACAGGTGACAATTTTAAGCAATTTGAGATAGACAAGGTATGATCCACAACTAAACATAATGCAGTTTTATGGTGTTAAACATTCTGGCATCGGATACTGATAAGTGTGTTAAAGACAAGCCGGGTGAAAACATGGTTTAGAATGTCTTTAAAACTGCCTTGCGAACATAGAAATATCGTTTTCTCGCAGCCTATTATATATTATCTGCCATAAATCCCTCAAATCTCTAATTAATCGTATGACAGTGGGACACTGAACATCTATTAATTGATTTCTAGCATTATGTAGTCTACTGTAAAGGGAGCAATATAACTGCTTGTGTTGCGCATTGCATAATACAAAAACTGATGCTCCGCAGGCCACGGGTTCAATTCTTGTCATGCCGTTGATTTTTTTTATGCAATATGAAGTGCTGCGATATCCATACTACAGAACTATGAATGAAATTTAGGTAATTGTTGAATATACGATATCCAATTCATTAAGACTACTCAAAATTCTACCTTTGGTAAGCAAAGAATGCAATTACATGAATTGGTGTGATGAGATTTAAGTGTGTAATTTAAATATCTACAAGTTTAAATAACTATTTAAAACGTACCCTAAAAGCTGTATTAATCGGGTCTTATCAGAAAACAACAGAAAAAAGTGATAAACTAAACACGAACTCGAAAAAAAATGACCACTTTTTATTCGAAAGTATTGTCAACCATGGTGCCAGAGTGATACGTTAAGAAATCTCCCTTCCAGGGGTATATTCTTTAACCAGTTGCATACTGGCCCTGCTTCGTAATTTGAATAGATAGGTCGTACGTTCTCTATCTCAGTTTGCTTATATACGACATCCCTACAATCTCTGAAAGTATTTCGGTATCAATCGTATTACTGTAGTGTGATATCACTTTACTTGAATTGCATAATACATAAGTATTATCCTATTATAATACATCTATCCTTGCCCTCTCCTTATAGCTTCCATTTATTTTCCTGCCTGTTAGGCTCACTTATCTGCCACTCGCTTGAAAGCGACGTTTATCGCGCATTGGTTAGAACACGTGGCGTCACCTTATCTTCCTATAGCCTTGCGTGCCGTCTCCGCTGGAATCGGGAAATGATCGTCCATTCTATGGAAAAACATAGTTTTTCGCTTCAGGCTTAAAAACCTGGCAAGCCAATCTTCGTGCTTCAATAATAATAATCTTTATCTATTGCATGGGAATGATACCCCCTTTTGCCTATATCATTAACTTTTATTCTTAGTTTAGCAGCGCACGATTTCCTTGTGCCAGTGACCCAGGTATTATTGGTTAATTATTTGTTATTTATAAATTCTTTGATAATTTTGGCAATCATTAACATTCCTTTGTTAACGTTTACTAAATCCTAGTATTAGTTATAATTTTGTTGATAGTGTTCTTTAAAAAACTTTCATATCCAATTTTAGTTTTAATATAGTTTTTTTGTGCCAATACAAAATTTAAGAACTTGTAGTACTGCCATTTGGCATAGCGGAGTTGTAGCAATATTCTAAGGTCGGTACGCCCATAGGCTTGGTTATTCCAGTGAAAATGCTAATGAATTAATATGGTACACCATAGTCGTCCAGTTTTAGTATATTGTTTTTGCTAATTTTAAAAATAATATTAACATCCACGGATGGCCGAGGTTGTTAAGGCGCGGAATCGTGAGTGGGAGGTCTGGGGTTCCCGCCAGGACCGTCCTTCCTGACTGAGATTTTTTCCAGTTTTTCCTCCTCATAAATGGCAAATTCCGGGGAGGTACCCTAAGCTTAGGCTTGGATTGCTTCCTTTCTTAAAAAAGGTCTTTCCCAATATATCATTTCATTTCATGTATCATCAGTGTTCACCGCCTGTGGAGCCTCAGTAGTAAAAACGGGCATTAAATGCTATTGAGAGAGAGAAATATTTCAGTTCTATGTTGCTTTAGAAATACTGACATCAAGTGCACTCTCTCTGTGTTATAGTTTGGATATAATTATTTTACTGAAGCGTGCATTTGTTCAAATAGTTAATGTTTAATGCATGTCTTCTAAATAATTGGAGATCATTGATTTAGAAATGATGTTTTTTTCTGAGTTGACACACTGTACAAATATTTATACTACCAAATCCTAAGGGCTTATAACACTATTATATTTCTTAAAAAAAAGATAATAAAAATATAAGAGAACTAACATAAGAATGCTGCTACTCTTAGCTGTATCATAAAAATTTCGGGGGGGGGGGGGCTTTGAGGGTATTTAGGGAGGTATGAGTGAATAAACAGCTCTGTCCTGTTTGAATAATTTTTAATTGCATTCTTGGGTACTGTCTGCATAAACTGCATCAATGTGCTCTTGAGAATGACAGAATATGCCACATTTGTTAATTCCAATAAAAAGTAAAATCATAGCCCCTATCTATGAACAGTAAGGATTTATTCATAACAAATTGGCCCAGTGATTTTCATGGGGCATCATTTAAGAATAGTAATGTTAAAAAAGGCCTTTTTAAAAGGGAAACAATAGCTGCAGGCCATCGATAGCCTCATTTTGTGAGTTTACATAACCAATCAGTTGTAACCTAACCTCTTATAAGAAGAAAGCAAAGTGTGGATAAATTTCCTCATTATAAGCATTGTTCCAAATCTGCGGTAAATTCAGAATCAAGTTGATTGTGTCACAGAAACGTAAATATATTTTAATTTATTTAATGGATTTTTTTAATAGTATTTAACGCCCGACTTTTACTAGTCGGGCACAAAGGCGGTGGGCACTGCTGACACATGAGATGAATTGATAAATTGGGAAAGAATTTTTTTTTCAGGCCTAAGTTCAGGATACCTCTCCGGCATTTGCTACTTATGAGGACTGAGGTAAACCTGGAAAAAACCTCAGTCAGGGAGAACGGCACTGGCGGGAATCCAACCCCAAACTTCCCGCTCACGAGTCCGCGCCTTAACGACCTCGACCACCCGTGTTGTAAATATATCCGTGGAGTGATGCTCAAGTTAAATAATGATTCTGGTTATTTCTGCAAGAGAACCCTGTGTGCATCTACAACTGCAGTAAACCCGGAACATATGCGACAATGTAATCAATAGAGTACTAAAAATCCACATGGAATGTTTTTGAAATTAATAAATAATGGCCGCAGTTTACGTTTCTGCTGATTATTATTTTTAAAGCTGCTTAAGTTGCATACTATATTTATGTTGTTACACCCAGGAAATTTACTTGACAAACACCAATATATCTTCTGTTTTTTTTTTTTTTTTTTTTTGCAACAAACATAAATTAGTAAGAAATTATTTTTGGAATTTTGTTTCTCTAAATTAGTGGCAACGTTTTCATTTACTTATCCTGCTCTAGTCCTACAATTTTTGTTGTTTTAAATTAATGAATTGTCTGAGGTAAAAAGAATTAAGTCCTTTTTGCAACTTCTAATGAGAAGCAACACTCATTCCATTATTAGCAAGATAACCTCATATATTTATACACTAAAATATGTAACTAGAGAACACTTTCTTCTGAAAAACATTTGGCACTAACTTCATATACATGATTCAACAATAAATAGTTAACGTTCTGTTACCATACTTGCCTCCTAACCCAAGATCGCGGGTTCGAACCCGGCCAGGACCGATGGATTTTTTCGGGGCGTAAAAATCCTAAGTATGGCTTTCTTCGGAAGGGAAGTAAAGCCGTGGGTCCCGTGTCGTACATTTACGGCACGAAAAAGAACCTCAAGCCTGAAAGAGAGGCCTCTGAGCAAAATTTGTCGGCCGTTTCAGGCTCCGAGATGAATGGGACGCTGATGACCTGAGCTGTTAAAGAGCGTCCATAAATAAATCATTAAAAAAAATGTTAACGTTCTTTAAATTTCAGTTACATAAAAAATAAATAGCAGTAAATAACATAATTTATGAACAATATATTTATATTTTCATATTCTTTGACATTAAAATTATAAAAACCTTATAAAGTGCCTTTGTCAATTTGTTACATTTTGGAAGTGTCATGCTTTCTCGGTCAAACTAGTTCAATTCAAAAAGTCATTATAATGGGATCTAGACTTCATTGCTAACGCATTTCACGGTACTTTTACATCCTTAAGTGTTTTTTTAGATGTGGATGGCGATTTTATTATTGTAGACTTTATTTTTCGGCGTAGAGATCCAAAGTTGGCGTCCTCAAGAAAAATGTGCTTTTACATTTTTGTATAACGATGCTTTGACTTACCCCCTCCATATTATAGCAAGAAATCTCTTTAAAGTTCGCTGGTGTTGATTTTCCTGACTTCTAAAATAATTGCTTTTGTATCAAACTCGTACAATGAGGCTTTTTGATATGAACCTGGAGTTGGTAATTGCTTTCCGATCATATTGCAAATGACATTTTTTCTACAACAGGATAAAATAGCAAGACAGATTATATTATAAAGGGATTTATAATATTACATTTTTAGGTCCAACAACCTGCTATGATAGAAAAGGCTTTTATGGAGCGTTTTTACAATGTAACGTTATATTATATAGCCCTGTAATATTGAAGCCATTGAAATTTGTTTGAAATATTTTAACTTATTTATATAAGCTAATTTCAAATATGGCTACTGTTGTCTCTATATGTTTAAATGCCAACATTTGGAAAGGGGTATGGGATGGAAACTTGTTCTTCCAATAATAAAATAAACTATTTGTGTTTATATTATTGGCAGAAAGCTCACTTATAATTCTTAATTAGTTTTATAAATCCTTACTGCGCCTTTTTTGCTTTCCTTCAAAGTACCTCCTTCTCGTATCCTCTTATAAGTGGCATCATATTCTTACAAACACTACGGAATAAAATTTCTATTCCCGAACTATGAAAAGGGGTAGTAGGGCCCAATAAGCTCTTCTGTTTTAATCTAGAATCCAAATATTATGCCAAATCTTTAAGGCGACGTAAAACTCTTACTAAGGCATTATATTCAGGCTGTGAAAATATGAACCCTATTTGAACCCTAGTCGTGACCTAGAATTTCTCCTAGAATGTTGGCATGTCTCACATTTCACTAAATATGCATGTCTGACATTTTATGTAGTTTTTTTATCTCTAGGTAATGATTTGAAACGATGTCAGATAGAAGAAAAAAAAAAGATATAACTGCCGGGACTCCGACTGTACTGAACTCTTCCCATTGAACGATCAAATCCTCCCTGTGACAATAGCGAATTTCTTTCTGCCATCTGTGTCTACACAAAAAGTAGATGGATCATCACACTCAATGCATATGTGTTCCTATCTGTAAATTGAAGTTTTGATAAAAGCGACTGCAAATA
The DNA here is from genome assembly GCA_030762175.1 of Metallyticus violacea. Lineage (NCBI taxonomy): Eukaryota > Metazoa > Arthropoda > Insecta > Mantodea > Metallyticidae > Metallyticus > Metallyticus violacea. Next base: position 95,056,421 of record CM060832.1, on the reverse strand, counting down.
TGAACGCATTTCGACTGTATATTGTGTTCGCATTTGTGTTGCATTTTGGCAAGACGTTGTTGCATTATAAGCCTGGATAGATTTGAAGTGACAGCATTTTTAACCGTGATTTTCTACACTTTAAATTTTAATAGTCGAGAAAGAAAAAAACAAAGACATTTTACCCTTCACAAGCCATCATTTATGGACGATATGAAAACGTAATAGATGACAGGAAATCCCTGGAATATGAAAGGTCGCATAAGCAGTCATTAGCAGCAACAATAAACAAAACCGTGACGAGAACAGACCACTTATTGGAAGGTAAAAATTTGAATTTGATATCTTCTGAATTTTGCTTCTATAGAATTTGTTTCTTAAGCATTAAATTTCAGCGTCTGTAGGTAACCTGTTGCCAACTTTAATCTCGTTAACCATTTCTTTCTCATAACTCAATTTTTAAAAGTTTTTCTGCCATAAATACTATGGAGGATTCTATTTTAAACCCTTTTATTGCTCTTCTGCAAAAAACTGCACTTCATGGTATATATTACTCATTCTCCATTGAGCTACACCCAACCCAAAGACAATGTGAATGTACTGTAAACTTTTTTTAAGTATTCAAAGAGAACTTTAATGTGCAATTATTTTCTTATACACCCAATGCTGGTAGGGAATAAATAAAAGAGTATGATTTATAGTTCTTTAAATCATTTTAAATTCTCTCTCAGTTCAATAAAGTACGGCCTTAACTTAATAGCCGGTAAGTCTTGTTACCTATTAGAACGTTCAAGATCAATGTGTGACAACCATAATTGCCCACCGATTCTTTTAAGTAATACTGCCATTCCATATATTACAGTCGTGAAAATATGGGATTTTATATAGATAGTAACCTAGTTTCTATTATTCACTTATTAAAGTTGTTTTAATTTATTTAAGGACGCTCTTTAACATCTCAGGTCATCAGCGTCCCATTCAATTCAGGGCGTGAAACGGCCGACAAATTTTGCTCCGAGGCCTCTTCTTTCAGGCTTGAGGTTCTTTTACGTGCCGTAAATCTACGACATGGAGCCCACGGCTTTACCTCCCTTCCGAAGGAAGCCACACTTAGGATTTTTCGGGCATAAAAATTCATCGATCCTGGCCGGGATTAAAGCCCCGATCTTGGGTTTACAGGACAAATATGGTTACCACTACACCGCCAGGACCGACTCACTCATTAAAGCGATCAAAACATTTTCTTCCATTTAAATTACAATAATCCTAATATAAACAATGGTAATGCCAAACTTCGACTTTCTTAATGTACTGTTGACTAACTAACCTAGCGCAAAACTGAGCAACGGACTACAATGTGCATTCACTAAATGTATGCAGTATTCTCATATATGATCACATTTCCCCATCTTTCCAGATACTGCCCTGATAACGACTAAACGATCACCGTGTTTTGCGTTCGCTTTGTTTCTTTTCCAAATTCTGCATGCCGCTACCCTAATATATTTAGCTTCACGATTTTAAAATGAACTAGACATCACGATGATCTGTTCCTAATATCTAGCCATTAAGAATCTCCGTCACCGAGATTTGGAACATGCTCCCCAAGGAAGTTGGGGTTGTCGGACAGTGTCATTGATTAAAACTGAACTTCAACAATTCTCACTTAATAGGACGATTTTCATTTAATGAACTATCATCTAATGTTATACAATATTAATTGTTATTTTACTTACTCCTTCTTGGTTTCTGCGATGTAGATATATTATTTATTTTATGCTTATACTAATTTGTTTTTTATGCATTATTTAATTAAACTTACAATCGTAACGTAGGTTTACTTATGAAGGAATAAACTAAAATTTTATTCCTACATAAGTACAGTTAAATTATAGAATCTAGGTTAGAATAATATAAATTTTACCACTAATTCTGGCACGTAGCTGAATATTGTTTTTACCAGTTTCTATACTTCATTTACAAGTGGGTTAATATATTTGTCTATAACACCAATAGATAAAGAATGTATAACTTAAAATAAATATATATTTTGTGTTATTCCTTGTATTAATTAGGGCAGATTAAGTGGTACAGTAGGTCTTATGGCCTTAATAGTGCCAGTTTAAACAAACCATTCTATTCTATAATTTAAAGAATGAATAAGACAGCATAATTTAAAAATGTATATAATTTGAACAATAAACTCTTAATTACTGAAATAGTACAGTAGGAACAGCCTGAGCAAGAATTAGTACGCATATCTTTTAAAATATCCTTAATCAATTAAAAAATCACTGTATGCACCGTCATGCATATTATGGAACCACTTATTTAAGGACCTTAACATTTATCGGAAGAATAATAAACTATTTTGTGACTTTATCATGGATGTTTTCTAAATTCTCCATACAATTGTTTGAAATAGCTATAGGATTATTCCAAAAGTGTTCAGATGCTTTTTTATGTGTCTTCGTTTCTCTCTTAAGATCACAATGGGTACGCATACATTTTTTTTTATTAACAGTGCATTGCTTTCATGACCGTACTTCCAATAGTTTCTCTAGAAAAATTAATGTAATGCATAATTATATTTCTAATGTTGTAGGGCATTTGCTTTTAATGCTTTGATTTTGTGTTGTAGGAATGTTTTATATGTTCAAAGCTCTTCAGTCTATAGCCAACAACTTATAAATTTAGCTTTTAAAGTCACTGAATATATGTGCATATATAATCGAGCAAGTTTGCTGAGACGATAATGCTTGAGACTCATGTTCGATAGGTCTCGGATTAAATCCTTTGGGGTGACTATTCAAACCTTCAAAACTTCCGGGCCATTTTGATGTGGTCCATGGTTTAATATGCTACCATAACTTTCATCAATTATTGCAGTTGGCAACGTTATTGGACGATAACAACACTTGGTCAGCGGTTAGATCCATCGTCCACTGATGATGTCAACCGCAGTAGTTGGGGAAAGCTATGGCAGCATATAAAACCATGGACCAAGGTAAAAACTGTTTTAATTATAACACCGGACGTGGACGCCTGATAAATATCATCCAAACCTTGGATCTTTTCGTAAATTCCGTTAGACTCTTAAGTCAATGCTGGGGTGGAACGATCTTCTCTTTCCACTAATGTTTCGCTCTCCCATTTCATATTTCATTTCGTTGGTTCCGTTACACGATCGTAACGGCCAAGAAGAAGTGTGTTGCTGCGACGTGAAGGTGGTTTGCGCTTTGGAAAATATTTCTGCCCTTGCTTCTGGTATAACAGCAGTCTTTTCGAGCAGTCTGAATTCTTTGGAGATGGGCTTCTCCTGTGTTGAGGTTTTCTATCCAGACAATACTAGGGACCTCGTCTATTTGTGTCTCACCACATTGGATTTTTGCCGCAGAGTGTCTCACTCTCCTTTTAGCTTTCTCCCAAAAAGTCTCTAATGTGGGCGTAGGCACAAAAAGCCAACAATGTGAGCACCGCTGAAATACAAAAAGCATCCTCCTCCAACCCTAACAATCCAATCCAATGCTTACCTACATACACATATTAATACATGATAAATGAAAATCACAATAGAACTATTTCAAAAATTCAATAAGAATCTTAACACTATACAAAAGCGATCTTTTTGACACCAGGCATGCAGCTGTAATAGCATTTTTTTTTGCAATAGAGTTTGACTATACTTCATCAATATTTTTTTTTTGAATAGTGTTTAACGCCCGTTTTTACTACTGAGGCAGCACAGGCGGTGGACACTGAGGATACATGACATGAAATGATATATTGGGAAAGGATTTTTTTAAGGAAGGAAGCGTTCCAGGCCTGAGTTGAGGAATGAGGAAAACCTGGAAAAAAAACCCAGTCAGGGAGAACGGTCCTGGCGGGATTCGAACCCCAGACCTCCCGCTCACGAGTCCACGCCTTAACGACCTCCGCAGCCCGTGACGGTATCAATATTAAAAGGATAAAACGCCAAGTTATGGATTCATAAATCCAATTTTTAGCCCAAATATAAAGCTAAATTACTTTCATATATATATAACTAGAAAAACAGTAAAGGATAAAACATTAAGAAAACGTCACAGATTAGTGGTCACTATATTTCGAACTGCTTGAGTTCTTCTATTACTTGTCTTCTTGCCATAGAAGAACTCAAGTAGTTCGAAATATAGTGATTACTAATCTTTGGCTTTCTTTGTGGTTTATCCTTTTTTGCTTTTTAGTTATTGTTATTTTAGTTACATTGTTAATAATGTTACATTATTTTTCACTTATATTACCTATATATACATCTATACACCGGATGAGTCGGCTGTCCCTATTTTTGTAGTTTTATTCAATCTGCAATTTATAACCTAACGTAAAAACTTCGGTCCCAATGATATCTATGCTAATTCCGTGACATGAATATCTTTGGTTGCACACCTAGCGAATTACTAATAATATGGCAGATGTTACAGTATGGTCCTTTAATGCACTGGTAAATAGACAGCCCATGCCAACAAAGTGTTTGCACAACTAAAAATGTATATTGTGACAAGCAAACCTGATCTGATCTAACCTGTCAAACTCCCATGCTCCTAAATAGCCCAATTGGAACGAGTGTGTGATTGGTAGAAAATTCGTTTGCAGTGAAGGGGGTTCGAGTCACTTGTGCGCACTTATTTTTTAATGTGTTGTAATAATCATAAATAATCTTGATTTAAGCTAAAAATAAATTTAGTATTATCGATGTCATTTTATTTTGTAATGTTATTCTTTTAATTTAATATTTTATTAATGTTTAATTTTTCTTCATAGCTGGGAAACTACAGGTAGGCAAGTGCTTAAACGCGACATAGGCACATTTGGTGAATATACGTAGATTAAGGATTATACACATTTCATCTAGGACAATTAGGAAATTACATACCACATTTCAGCATGGAAGTTGTAATAGTGGCAATTTTGGTTCTTTTAATGCAGTGCAAAGAAAGGTATTTTGTTATTAATATAAACACGTGGTAGTATATCATAATGACCTTGAAATTACCCTTTTGTATAACGGATTTCTGCTCGATTGTAATTGCCAGTAAATAATACTGCCCGAACACGACTTTTCTAATGTGCTGAACTGATGCCCTTTTTGGTTAATGCACACCTGAGCACCTTGTTGCACGGAAATTCTGACTCGGTGGAACATGGCAGGGTTATGGATCTACAAGCCCGCAATACGTTGGCAAAGGCTCTCGGGATCTTCTGCATAAACTTGTTGCTTTAAATAACCCCAGAGGAATTATTATTTATTTGTTTTATTTACGGACGCTCTGTAACATCTCAGGTCATCAGCGTCCCATTTAACTCAAGGCGTGAAACGGCCGGTAAATTTTGCTCAGAGGCCTCTTCTTTCAAGCTTCAGGACCCCAGAGGAAAAAGTCAAGAGTTGTTAGGTCAGGTGATCTGACTGACCAGGAGGCTGTCTTCCTATCCAATGACCGGGATGTGTCACATTTAGATGATTGCAGACGATCATCGACCTGTGCGGTGTAGCACCTTCTTGTTGAAATCATGTCGTTATTCACTCCTCCAGTAGTAAATTCTCAAGTAGCAGTGGGAGTTCATTGTGGAGAAGTTGCAGGTAGCTTCTCTTGTCAGGTGCCTCTCGAAGAAAACTGGTTCAATAATGTGGTCACCCAAGACTCCACACCAGACATTCACTCCCCACTGCACTTGAAACGCTATCTTCTTCACCCAACAGGGATTATCAACACTCCAATAATGAATATTATGGCGATTTAAGATCCAATTGCTGTGGAAACTCGATTCATCAGAATATAGGATTCTGGATACGAACCTCATATCGTTTGCTTCATGGCCTAGCATACACTCAAAAGTTCATTCGAGTTTCAATATCTCTCCCGTGGAGTACCTGGTGTAGTGCAAATGATAAGGGTGAAACTTATTAGCATGCTGTGTTAATACTACAGAAAACTGGCTAATGTTGACCTCTTGTGCAAGTGCCCGTGTACTTGAATTCCGGATGGCATTCAAAACAGCTTCCGCATTAACACCGGATGTCGCTGGTGCGTCTCTAACAGAAGGATACTTGCAAGTGACGTCTTTCAGCATTCCGGAAAGTTTTAGCTGTTGGTGGTCGTCTATTTGGATATATCTCCTGGTATAGTTGCTGAGCTTTGTTTACACAATTACATGGCTATGTAAACTGTAATGTAATAGTTTGTAAAATCGGCTGGAAACCCAGAAGCAGTTTACAGTAAACGAGTCATATGTTTTTGAGTTGCACTTTAATCGGAGTACCTTGTGAACCTTACACCGCTTTTCCTCTGAATGAGAAGCCTTCGTCTATCTAAAAACGTGAATTAAGAGCTGGTAAGCGAAGAAAATAGACATAAAGCGCAATTGGCGCTTGGAGGGTGACCTACCTTCCAAAAAAGGTAGAAGGGGATGACTCACTTATTTTATATATATATATATATATAAATATATACAGAGAAACTTTGTAACAAAAGTAAACAAATTAATAACTAAAATAAAAAAGTAAAATAAAATAAAAATAGATAAACGTTTACTTGTTTTTCTTTTAATGTAACATTTAATTAATTTTAATTTATAATGATTATTAAAACATTATTTAATTGATTATATAAGAATTCTGTAATACAGTAAACATATGTTTTCTGCTATTTAGATAGAAAAATGAAGTTCCCCATCTAAGACATAGTAAGGCAAGAGGTTTTTGGACGGCATCAAAAGATAAAGATAACGTCATCAGCACTAAGTGGCAGTATCTTCTTCCTTACACTTCAAGAAATTTTGTACGAAAGTCTCCAAAATTAGCTATGCTACTTTTAAAGATACAAAACCGGATAGATATTAAGTTGGAAAGATACCAGGCATGTGCGCAACAATTATTGTGAGCATACTGGGAAATACACGCAAAGACACAAAGACAGTACTAACAATGTAGTTTGTACGTACATGGTATGAAGAAGAAAGAGGGTTTCCATTCAAGTAGTGTAAATGAAAATTCTAAACTCAGTTAAAAGCTGCTCAAAATTTATATCTAATAAAAATTAAAGTAAATTAGTTTTCAGGGACGACAGAATAGAATGTTAAAAATGTGTAATACTCTTGAAAGAATGGAAAAAGAAAGTTATTCTAAAATTTTCGGTACAGCCTTATACAGAATAGAAAGCGAGTTCTCCTTTGTTCTGAAGAGGTAATTAAGGATATAATCATGATCGTCTAAATGGTTTTGTGGTCAGCGTAGTGTCTGCAAATCCGAAAGTCCCGGGTTCGAATTTCGTAAGGTCAGTAAGAACTGACAGCAAGGATTTTCCGGAGTTTTTCCTTACTCTGAACAGATGAATGCCGGATAACTTTAATCGTTCTGGACTCCAGATTCATATATGTACTCATTTATTGTCCCTATAACCATTTGTTGTTATGAGGGATTTTAAGTCAAAGCATTTTACAGTAAATCATCTAGTAGCAAAACAGATGTTCATTATATATTTGAAAGTGCATGCATATCCAGTGTTTATGTCTCTAGAATAAGAATTAGTAGTGAAAGTGCTGTTAGACAGGATCAACCAGCACTAAATTAACAGTATAAAAAAGAGATGATATTGAACTGTGAATATATGTGGTAAAATACAGATCATCCGGTCTATAATATCAAATATAATTGATTATTATTTAAAATAATATTCCTATGAAATCAATTAAATAGTAAAAAGCATTAATATAAATGCAATCTTTAAATTTAAAGATCAAAGATTGGTCAGAGAACCATGAAAATTTTACTTAGCACACATAAATTTATTCTACAACATTGAAAGGCGCTAAATTCAATAAGAAAGTAGCTTATAAGCATCGGTTATTGAACATAACTTATTGGTGACATTTGATATTCGGGAAAAAAATTCGTCTCGGCTAAGTAAATTTATTCCTAAAGGTCGTACTACCACCATATACATTCCTGCATGCACTTGTTTACCATTTTCAATTTTGATTCAAATGTCTGAGTTACAGAATTCTTCTGAATCCAGAACGAATTCCATTTCTCAATACAGATCTACTTCGGAGCAAGTTTTTAAAGAATTTTTCCAATACACCAGATTTTTTCATCTCAGTTGGTAATGCTCATTTAAGCGGCAAACGAGTTTTCAACTATAACTCGGTTGTCGAGGAGCAATAATGCCAAACTTTCAGAAATCGCAAAACGTTCTGGAATTAATTGGTTTAAATTTGTATCTTTCACCAAAGCTTTCGAGATTACTTTGTACAAAGACTTCAGTTTTATGGCTTTTATCCGATCATGAAATCTTTCTCTTTCTTCGTAGTTCCGTAACGTTATATAGAAAGTGCCAAGCTCTTCGATCGGATGAAACGAAAGATTGTATTAATAATTATGAAAACGAATTTTAAGTCCGCTGGCGCCTAGTTTCAACTAGACCCTTTCAGGCCTTATAACTTCGTCCTCCCCTTTGTGGCTGTACTCGTATGTGGACCATTGCCCTGATGCATTGTCGCCCCAAATAGATTTCCATGTATGTCGGACATGAAATAACAAAGTATCGGCGGCAAGGGCCTTTTGTAAAACTCTTTATCTTAAACAAACTCATGAAATACTTAGTGTTCTCATTCTGATTTTCTTACATAAATTTTAATGTCATAGTTGAAACATTAATGAAATCCAAAATTCTATAATAAAACTATCACTTTGATCTCTTATCGTGGTTGTAATGTCTAAAAAGAAATGCAACTTTGGAAAAGTGCTAGATAAAATAGCTACATTCGAAATCTTATTAGCATTTTATAAACAATGCCAATTTTGTGGCTCAAAACTTTAACAGTTACTCCGATCCACCCAAACTGATATATAATTATAATGTATATTTATGTAAACCCAATCATATTTTGGCATTGTAATTAGTATTATAAATATTATGTGTATATGTGTATAATAAGCTTTAACTTCAATGCAAGAATTGTGCAAAAGAGAAAGCTCCGTAGTGTTTTGTCACGGAAGCTTGGAAGGCCAATAGGCCATAAAACGCTTTACAATAAACCCGAGGGTTGTGTGTTGAGACCCTTTCTTTTTTAAAAAAAAATAATGTCGTAGCAAGGTTAATAAACTGAAGGACTTTAAACCCGTTTGGGGCTTTAATCCTGACAGGTGCTGTACTGTTAGCCTTTAAACTTGACAATGTTAGCAAAATGTTTTAAAATTTCAAAAAATAGCTAATGGCTTGAACCTAGTTTAAAGGTAACAGTGCACGTCTGTCGGGGTCAAAGCCCTAAACGGTTTTAAAGTCCTTTAGTTTATTAACCTTGCTGAACTTAAACCAACCAATGCAAAATGTATGTCTGCGATTGTAAAGATAGGCGCAAAGATTGCGCGTGCCTTTGTGACTCCGTGCCAATTGATAAGCCAACGATTATTTGATTTGGTCGAATCGGTTGCTCGGCTGGGGCACTCAGTTTGAAGTGAGATAAGCAGTCTAAGTTCCAAACTCAATTCGGCCCATTCCTCAGTACGCAGTTATAATATCTGCACATGTCTAGATAGAAGCAGTTATCAGTTACCCAGTTCCGATACACCATTTAAGCAGTTTTCAGTTTCACGAGCCGAGGCACTTATGTAAGTTTCACACGCGGCAACTAAGTATGTATCGGCGTTGCTAAGTCTATCGTAAGCAAAACATCAGAGGACGCGAAAGAACTTGGACATAATAGAATAGTTCCTGAAAAAGTGTTATCATCGAAGCGTAGCTAACCACACCGAAGCGAACATTCATCAAATTTACCAAACTGCTTCAAAATTGGCATCACAACGTGAGGCCATTCGAAGTCGAGAACAAATCACTTCAAGGTTGGTCTGGGGCACTTAGCCGGAGCCTACTAAATAGCTTCATAATTAAACTGTAATTGTTAGGCCACTCAACGTGGGGCCAACAAAAACTACAACACCAAATCGCTTCAGAATATATAAATACCATCAGTAAATAGAATGACCACTGGTGTTATATTAGCTTCGTATAAATTCCTCTCTCACAAATGGCAAATTTATATTCCTCTTTATAAACGACATAGGAATTCAAAAGTATCTTTCTTTGTTTTGTTTTCATTGTCTACTAGAATCTAAGTCTACATGTTATATTGGCAATATTACGCAAATATTAATTTGATTGACTTTTAAGTTTTGCTTTCATTGTCTACTAGAATCTAAGTCTACATAGTATATTGGCAATATTACGCAAATATTAATTTGATTGACTTTTAATTACATATGTATGAATTTAACTTCACGTTTCCAAAGAACTTTATTACAATCACCATTTAATTTACTACAAAATAAGAATATCTGGAAGCTTTTTGTATGCAGGATGAAAAAAAAAAATCACTGACCAACTTTGAGATCATGCACGGAACCATATTTTCTAAGAGATATTTCCAAATTACTAAGTGACGTAAGCGTTCTTCAGATGCAATGACGGCTCGAAATTTGCATTTTGTTGTACACATTGAGTCAATGCAGCACTTGTTTAACTGAACTGAGCCATAAATCTAGAGTAAGCAAAGCATGGTTTGTATGTACTGAAATAAACAATTTCTAAGTAAATTCTCTGAACGTTTTTGTATGTAGTACTGAGTGATCGTATGTACGAAACAACAGTTAAAACAGAAGAAGATCTGATTTGCAGCATATTAGCACCAGCAGCAAGGAACATTAAAGACAATCCTTTAGTCTTTGACAGCGTTAGAATCCCATGTATGCTTCGTGTAAGGGTCAACGGTGACGATTTTGAAATATTTTGTAAAATGAAGAGAAGTTACCTATTTTATAAATCCATTATGGTAATAAATTGTTACTTTTCTTAAGATATGGGATTCTCGAAAACAACACCTTATAGGAAAATATGGTATTAGAGAAAAACATGTTTTGTTTCACACAAGCTCCTAAAGCTAGTCGGTTTACTTTTTTTCCATCCTGATATAAATACTTAATTTTACAGATTTTTATCATATTCAGAAAGCATGCAATTTCAGTGTTAAACATACAAATGAATATAAAGATCAATATTGGTTATCAAGAAATCAAAGGACAACAGTGTTACAGATTTAGAAATAAGTTGCAGTCAATAAAAAATACTAATGTAATTAAATAATGTGAAGTATTCCCAAAATGTGACATATTTTTATTATTATCATCTAAAAGTACTTATATCAGTTATAATTTTAACGAAATCCAATTAAGTAATTTAAAATTCTTAACTGCCCAAGATGTATTGCATTTACGCGGATTTTTGTGCTAAGGCGAGGGAGAAAAAGAGATATGTGTACTATCTACAAGACATTTATGAACAGGAACACATTTGAAAAAAACTTAAAAGACATTATATCAGTTAGCAGTGGTTTCGTAAAGAAACATCCGCCGGCTGTAAACGGCACTTTACCTGTCATGAGAAAGCTTCATTCCTGTGATCATGACACCTGCTAAAGTGAATCGTGGCAGGAAAGGGCTCGTGAGCAAGGTGTGCGAAATGCTTCACCTGTTTCCATACTGTGCCATTGAGTCACATGGTTTCATCAAACGCTCATCAGATCGATTTGCACCGCCAGGTGGTGCACGGCTCGTAAATGTCACTGCCAGACTGGAGATGAAAGAGAGCGCCTCATTTGCAACGCATTCTGATGGCGAGGACTTTATGGTCTTTAACGGTGACATTTGTATTTCGACGGAGATTTTATGTCTCATGATTGCGTCATTAGGTGTCCGCTTTAGAAGCATAAATCTAATTTTCCTTTCTGTGAAATACCCCGATGTGAAGCAGAACATTGCAGCGAAAAATAATTTTTCTGTCAATATGATCCAGAAAAGAGAAATGCTATCGTAAAATAAAGATCTATATAATCAAATTAAAGAAGCATTTCGTTCACTTTAGATAAACGAGGATGATAAATGGTTAAAATATACAGCTTTACGGTGAAATGAAATGCATTTTAGAGATAAAAAAATTGAAGAATGTGTCCTTTCATTTATATTTCTATTACTCTAAGAAGACGTTCTTTGGAAACTTAAAACATTAGATATATAGATGAGAGTGATGATTAGGCGTTAGTCACCTTCACAGTATAATTATCACAAATAATATCACAAAGGGGTCTGAGATTACCGATAAATTCATGTTCGTAGTGAGTGATATATATTAGGACTATTTCACGAATAAAATAAGAATTTAAATATAATTCCTTAAACTTGGCTCACAAAATTGTACAGTTGTACTTCACCTTTTCAAGCAATCTTGTGACAGAAGAATGCTGATTATCAGTAACGCTAATAATTAAGAGCAAGATACAGATTTCATGAATAGAATAAGAATAAAAGTTATATATATTTGAAATTTGTGCCCAGAATATTAATACTTGTATAAAATTGTTATACATATGAATATCTATTCTATTAAGAACCCGTGAGAATGAAATAGAAAAGTCGACTATTACAATCGCTACCGTTCGATTTTCTAATACCAACTGAGAAAGAGAGAGAGAGAGAAAAAAAAATATACAGTGTCTCTCTTCTTTGTATTTTGTGGTTTGGAATTCCTAAAGATCAACTTTCACATTTGACATATCACCAAAATTCTTTGAAGTACTCTTCATTTTGCGTTATGATTGTCGATTGTCCATGCTTTTGTTGCTATCAATAGCTCCCCACCGCTTCTAGCAAAAGTGGTCAGTTTTGCGTATTCAGGAATTATATAATGAAGGTGTAGAGTTGGCTACACTGACTACAAGACAAATGCACGTCACGTGATAAAATGGATTTGATTTTTTTTCCCTCGATAATTTCACTTTGTAGTCCGGCTGTGATTGGTCAAAATTCCAAATTTTGTTTCATCTCATTGGTCGATTTTAGATGACGTCACACGAATTCAGATCTCATACAGATGAAATTATGTTTATTTTCATAAATATGTTGAACTTTTGATGTTTCATGCGTTTTGTAGAAAAATATAAATTTCCCTTCTGCTCATTTTTATGCAAAGGGAATTCAGAATACAACGGATTTTTCATTTCTTTAATTTAATTTGCAAAACTACAAGAAAGCACAACTCTGTTTATGAGTTACTGTGGACTCAGGTAGTTTCGCTAAATTAGAACAGATTTAAACCAAAAAAGTATTCTCCTTAGTAAAAAGTGCTGTATTCCTAAACATCAGCACCAACGTCATCTCAAGGCCGCAAACGTCGTCGAACAGTCACAAACCTCGCGTATTCAGACTTTCATGCCTGCAGCACCTCGCCTTCCTCCTGTCATCGAGCGGGGTATTGCAGGCGATCTTGGGACTGGCATTTTTTCGTTCTAAAAGTTTTCCTTTACCCATTTTCCCCTCATTTTATTCTGCTAGTTCTGTTGTAGTATCAAAAGTGTCAAAAGAGATGGAAGTTGGTGCTGTATACTGTGTGGCGGTGGCTTGCGCTATGGAAAAGTTTCTGCTTTGCAGTTTGTTGTATGGGATTCGAATATCTAGCAGGAAGGGCTCTGCCAACGTCAGGGTGTTCTATCTGAAAACAATGTTACGCACCCCCGTCAATGTCCGTGCTTCACTGCCCCTGGATTCTGGTCACCTGGTGTACAGAGGTGCTGCATTGGAGGCCTCCAGTCCTGGAGCCATAGTCGAGATACCAAACGTTCCTCCTATGCCTGTACCAAACTAGTCCAGTCTCTTTTCAATATCAATAATTATATGTAGAAATATAAAGTAATTTAAGAAGTTTAAAATTTGCTTTAAATTAAAGTATCTAACATTGATAAAGATTAAAAAGACCAAAACTGAAAGAAATACCTTAAGACTCTTACCGTAAAAAAAGAATATAAGTGGATGACATTTAATGCCGTTATATTAATTAAAAAGTATAAATACCGTAACAAAATTTAGAAAGATATTTTGAAAGTTATATAGTGTAACTATGTTATATCGCACATATAATGGAAGATATAGGAAATGTTAAAAAATATTAGAATGAAAGGTGCCTTGTAACGATTAAGTAACACTGTTTATTGGTTTTGTCAAATAAATACTTTTAACTGTTCTTATGCATTCCTATCTGCTGATTCCAAAAAATGAAGTCATAAAACTTCTCTCACTAATATTTTTGTAATTTTGAATATATTTTGGAACGGTATTTATTGTGCCCCCACAGTTGGGTGCCAATTTGGAACGGTTATTATTTTGAGGGTTCCACTGTAGGGGGGATAATTTGGAACGGTTATTATTTTGTTCCAATGTAGGGGGGATTGATGGGTTCTCAGGGTAAATTTGGACTGTTTTTAACGACTTGAAAGTCGTTAGGGGGGGAAGGAGATTGTTCACTGTATTAGTAAGTCCGGCACTGTTTGAACATTTAATTTATTTAATAACTTAGCAGGTTACTTCCTGACGGCTCGTAGCTGACCTCACTACACACTTAGACTGACTTTAGAAAATGATTTACACTGCCCTCAACTGAACTTTAGAAATGATCTAGACTGATTACTTTCGGATGACTCAGACTGCCTGATTCCGTATATTTCTTTCGCGTCTCTCGTATGATGTCCCTGTTTCTCCTGAATGTCTGAATCTCAATCTGCGAAGGTCTGAATGTGCGAGAGAATGTCTGAAGGTATGAATGACTGACTTCTGCGAGTGTGTGCTATGTGTCTCCTGAGTGCCCCTCTGACTTCTGTACTCTAGTTTTTCTACTACATCGCCACGCCTTTCGCTAAATTAAATTCCCTCGTATTTTATCTATTTCTGTGTTACATGATCGTCATTGGCTATCCTAAAATTATTTATTTATATCTAAGTTCTCCTGATTCGTTAACTTTTATCCGAAGACCATTGGCTAGAATTATTCTTTCCCCCCTGATCTAACGTCTTCCCACGAACTTGAATTTTCCCAGAACAAGCTGTCATAAATTTCGGCCCTTTCCTTACATTCTGATTTCTATTGAAAATCTTTTTCCTTCCTCAGTCTGTAGATTTCTAAATGTTCTCAGAAATACGGCACGTGTTGATGGGCTGTTTTTCGGCTTTCCTGTAATAAAACATTTTCGTCTCCGTTCTGACATTTTCATTTTCTCTTAAATTATTGCTACCTCTGACTTTGTTAAATACTGTCCCGTTACGGCCACATGTTTCTCTTATTGTCAACTCCTAAGTATTTCCCGGGTAGAAGGTTCGTGACCTAACAAAAGATAGTTTACCCTTTCTTCAGCCTTGTCTAAGGAGCGGTTCGCGGACGAGTCGTCAGGTATACATACATCTGTCTCTTTCTCACATATTTTACACAAAATGTATACAAAACCCTTTTGTAAGTTACAAGTTACAAGTTATTTCTATTTCTGTTATACCTATCTCTAAATGATTTTCTTATACCTATACATAACAATTACCCTCATTCAATCTAATGCCTTTATAAATATAACTCTGCAGCCTTTAGTTATTAAATTAATAAAGGCAGCATTATTTCCTGCTTCAATTTTTTTCATGTATATTAGAGTTTATGATGATTAAACGGAGTATATTATATTTATATTTCATTCCACTGTGTCAACAATTAACTTATAACGTTTGGTGGTTTTTGCCTGTGAATTCACAAATAACAACAATTACATTTCCTCACAAAATTGTAATTGTATGGTTATAGTGCCCAGATGAACAGAAGCTTTCTTTAAGAAAGAATCTAATCCTGTGCTCTCTTGTTGTCATTTGAACTGTGATAGAAGTGTATAATGCCATCCTAAAGTGATAAGGAGTAATATATAAGAAGCATATCTCGAAAGTGTCTTAATGATAGAAACAACTTTTGTTACTTGTGTGTTGAGTTCAATTTAAAAACGCAGAGGCGAAATGTGCTATTTTTGGCAACAAAATACACCAGAGCAAGACATGTGCCCCTACCCCTGAAATCAAATGCGTAACACTATTAACTGACTGGTTACAAGGTCTCGTCACATGCCTTTTGCAGTCTCCATGATATGAAGCGAACCTAAGGATCATTTGACAAAGTGCTACTTCTGCTTGACAAAAACATGTGAAATAAGTTCCAAATCCAGACACACTGTTAAATATCCATCTTTAGATTCTGCAACTCGACCGGTGCTTCTTGGGCCAGGATTTCTTGTACCATCTCCACCAGATGATACAACCTTGAGTAAAGTAATTCAACATGTTCCTGATGTTCAGAATGAATTACAGAATAATTCCGATTTTATGCAAGATGTCAATATGTATGCACCTCACTTTCTAACACAGGAGGATTTAAATGACTTGGTTCAGGTTCTTGGTTTAAGTAAAACAAGGCAGAATTACTCTCCTCAACATTGAAAGGCTAGAAACTGTCGCAGGGTGGCGTAAGTTTCTTCTGCTAACGCCAAAATGAATTTGAGCATTTGTTTTCTAAAGAAAAGGATCTAGTTTTCTGCAATGTTGTTGAGGATTTGTTGGAGTGACTGGGTGTTGGGCATAAACTCGAGATTGGGGATTGTTCACAGACTGCTCGAAATCAAGTTAAAAGGAGTGCTGGTACATAATTGAAACAAATACCGACCCATACCTTTAGTCCACACGGTTGATATGAAGGAAAGTTATGAGAATATGAACTTCTAGCTGTTCGTTATCAAGTATGGCAATTTCTCTTGGCAGATATGTGGCGATTTCAAAGTAAAGCTTGGGTTACAACTTGGCTATATAAATTTTCGCTGCCTCTTTTGCAAGTGGAATAGCGGATATAAAAGTATATTACATAAAAAATAACTGGCCAAAAAAACAGTTACTTAATTCAGGATAAGAAAATGTTCTTCGCCAACCACAGGTATTTCTGAAAGAATCTTATTGCCTCTACTGCATATCAAACTGGGATTGATTAAATTTTGTGAAAGCAGTGGATCGTGTGGGCCAGTACATTTCTCTTCCTGAAAAATAAGTTCCCAAGAACCAGTGAAACTAAACTAAAAGAATGAATATTTGTTTGCCCTGAAATAAGGGAACTGATGAAATTTGAAAAAAAGTTACAGGAACAGCTGCATGGCTATGTTTAAAAAAAGTTGTTACAAACCTTCTAGGAAGCTTCAGGTCTGAGAACTACAGAGAACTCATCAGTGAGATAACTGGGAACTACAAAATCATGGGATGTAATGTATCTTTAAAGCTACATTTCTTTCCTGAAAACACAGGAGCTGTGAGCGACGTGCAAGGGGAGTATTTCCACCAGGACATCGCGGAAATGGAAAGGTGCTATCAGGGTATAGGTATCCAAATAAGTTGGCAGACTGCTGTTGGGCACTGAAGAGAGAAGCTGCTCAAGCAAAAATCTACTTCGCATACATTTTAAATGAGAAATCTAATTTCAACTAAGATATTATAATGTTTAGACACGAGAATTATTTTTCATGTCATTAGATGCTCAAAAAAAATGTCACCCAGAATCCCCCATCATTTCCCTTTTAACAGACAAAACTCCACCTTTGTTGACTAGTGTAATTGGTGATTGTTACCAAGAGCGAATTTTTTCCAAAACGTTGCATTTATTATTTAAATAGCTCAATGACAATTTAGCTTTATTTTAAATTATTTATCAATATTTAGATTAAATTAAAACTTTCCCAAAGTAAAGGGTTAAAACAGCTTGTATGTTAATCTCCAAAACGTACATACCTCATATGAAGTGCTAAATAGGACAGCTACCGCATACTTCAGTAAGTAGAAATATGGCAATTTCCTACTCCTACTACTGAATTAGTCTTGGAGAATACACAAAATGTGTCCAGAAAGTTCAAACATGAGTGTTTCAACAAACACGTGAGTTGTGATTTTTCTAACACCAGGAGTCTGTCCTTTTCTTCAGGTTTCCACAAAAACGCTGGATATATTTAAAATAAATTTCATTTACATAAAAAATATAAACTGATGGCAAAATATGATGTTCAATAAATTTATTGAAAAAATAATAAATACTGTTATGTCAGTTCTTTAAAATATTAAGACACACATAAGAAACATCTGAATTTTATTTTAAAACAGACATTACTTTCGGGCGTGCTTTTGATATTATCACATAATGTATGTAAAATACATCGTGCATAGTACACACGAATAAAATAGCTATATATTTACTGTCGAAGTTACTTAAAACAGTTTTATTTTGGGCTCTTGTCCTTCTTCAGATGAAATATAGAGAAATTAAAGCAGACAGTACCAAAACAAACAGGCATCAGATCTACCGGAGGCAAATGCCAAACTGATATGAAAGGGACTGCAGTTTGACAGGTTATAAAAAAATAAATAAAATACAAAATATTTTAAAAAAATAAAAAAAAAATTCGGGCGTAAAAATCCTAAGTATGCCTTCCTTCGGAAGGGAAGTAACGCCGTGGGTCCCGTGTCGTACATTTACGGCACGAAAAAGAACCTCAAGCCTGAAAGAAGAGGCCTCTGAGCAAAATTTGTCGGCCGTTTCACGCCCGGAATTGAATGGGCCTGAGCCATTAAAGAGCGTCGGTAAATAAACAAATAAAAAAGTTATCTGAGGAAGGGGGGGGGACACAATAAGAGTTAACTGATAGCCGTCATCAGAAGAAGTGCGGTGTGTAAGTGCATTTTGAGGCCACTGGCAAAGGAGATTTTCCTTTTGCAGAACTTCAATTTTTACCGTTGAAGTGAAAGGCGTCACAAAATTTGCAGTTAGTATGCATAACATTCTTTGATAGATAAAAAAGAACGGTTTTAAAAATACTTGGACTAAATTAGGGCTATTATAGGAGTTACAAGACGTAATAGAACAGATTTTACGCTTAGGCCTTTTACAAGGATACGAGTTCGGGAGTACATGGGACTTTTCTACTATAAATAATTCCTGGTGAAAAATGTTTTAAGATTTTAAGAAATTCTAAAAGTTAACCTAGTCTTCGGGGGAACAAGCTGGAGTTGAGAGGATGTAAGAGCAAAATATTATGATAGTCTTTAAGAACTTGTCTGACGGGTTGAACGCCTGATAGATACGTCGTGACGAAGTTCACTCTGTCTTCCACTTTAACTGTGATTTTGCATAGTCATTATCTTGGAGTCTTTTGAGCAGATTTTGAATAAACGAAGTGATATCAAAAAGTTCCCGAATTGGTTCCCTAGCGCGTCTATAGAAAGAAGTAGTATTGAGTGCACAGCGCTAGAGCTGTAATCTTGAACTACCAGCCGTGTAAGGAAATATTTACATTGGAAGTAGTACAATTGGTATTTTATCATTCACGTGCGTGTATTAGCTTGTGATTTCGTCATGGAAAGGAAGGTGGTATAAACCGCTAATGTGACATTTGCGTTAAACTTGCGAAATCGGCCATAGAGACATTTAAACATGCTTGCGTAAACTTACGGCAATGATGCAATATTTCGAGTGGTACGGACGGTTCATTAGTGGAAGAACATCCATGGAAGTTGAAAAAGTACTTCATGCAGGAGCTGCGTAAACTAAGCAAATACTTCACCAATTTGAATAACTTTAAAAAAATTAATATAAAATCCAAATTAGGCCATTTTGATTAATAAAATGAAATACGGTATGGTATTACTGTGTGATATTAGGGGAACAAAGTAGATTTCTTGCAACCTATAAGAACTACATAAGAGAAACAACATTTATTATTATTATTATTATTATTATTATTATTATTATTATTATCATTATTATCATTATTGAGATTATAACAGTAAAATTAATGATATTAATTAAATGAAATATATGAGCCTTGATAGACAAAGCTGTACTGTGTGAGTATTGGAGCCGAAATTAAGGCTATCTTTATTAAATTAATAAACTGGCTGTTATGGAAATTATAGAGTGCAGATTTATATTGAGCATAATATTGATTTCATAAGGATATTTAAACCCCCACGGGTGACCGAGGTCATTAAGGCGCGGACTCGTGAGCGGGAGGCCTGGGAGGACCGTCCTCCCTGACTGAGGTTTTTTCCAGGTTTTCCCCAGTCCTCATAAATGGCAAATGCCGGAGAGGTACCCTAAACTTAGGCCTGGAACGTTTTCTTCCTTAAAAAAAAAATCCTTTCCCAATACATCATTTCATTTCATGTATCACCAGTGTTCACCGCCTGTGATGCCTCAGTGGTAAAAACGGGCGTTAAACAATTCAATATTTTAGAGATAGGTTTAACAGGGATTGATATAATTTGAAATTGCACTTTATATGTGTGTCATTTGGCAGGTAACTGTAATTTACAAAAGGCATTGTATACATTGGCTGGTGTGAGAAAGAAATAGAGATATCCCTTGTACCTTTACTGACGGTTCAGTTGCTGACCGTTCCTTAGACCATGCGGTGAAATACAAAAGGCTAAAAAGATTCCTTTTGTCAGGTCACGAAATTTCTGTCCATGGGAATATTTAGGAAGGATGTTCGCAGTAAGAAAAACACACTCATGGCTATAACGGGACGGAGTTTTATCAAATAAGATATAGCAGTAATTTTAAAAGGGAATGGAAATATCAGAACGGAGAAGAAAATGTTTTATTACAGGCAAGCCGGGAGTACAAAGTGATGCCGCCTATTCAACAGCAAGTATAACAAATGGGGAAAATGCGTGCGTTATCTATGAGAACATTTGGCAATCTATAACTAAGGAAGAATAAAGATGTTACTTTAGAAATCAAGCATGTAAGGAAAGTGCCGAACAGGCTGTTCTTGGAAACGTCAGGCTTGTGGGAAGATAATGTAGATCAGAAGGGAGAAAATAATTTTAGCCAATGGGTATCGAATAAAAATCAACGAATGAGAACTCAGCGATACAATAAATATTTTAAGATAACCAAGGGTGAATATATAACTAGGGAATAGAATAATAGACAAGGGAATTTAATTTAGTGAGAGGCTGACGACGATATAGAAAAACTGGAGTACAGGATCAGAAGATTATTCTGGATTCTGGATTCTTTTGTAGAAGTTAGGAATTAACAGAGGGAGATTTTGAGCAATGATTTGTGAGAGATAGCTGATAGGAAGTCTTGAAAAGAATAGTTAGTTAGCAGTTAGTAGTGAAGACAGCGATGAGCAGCCAGGAAGTAGCCACCAGTATTTTTAGATTTACATAAACTATTTGGAAGAAGTCAACTCCGTGTATCTTTTGGGCAATACATTTCTCATTCCCGTGGATCTAAATTGATCCACCAAACACTCCATTGAAACCCAACAGAAACTGGAGCAGGCGTCATAGCGAGCAGCCGGGTAAACAACGACCAAGACCAGCAGTCAATAACATAACCGCATCCACCATATACACCCAACCGAAACCCACCCCATAATAAACCCCGCTCCCACTTGACGCTAATAACGTGGACCATACCATATTCAAAACTTACGCCCCAGTCTTCCAAAACCCGTTTCAGTATTTTTAAACTTTTTAAATGTAAGCACGATACATATTAATGAACTGACCCCTTGATATCCTTACATTCATTTATATAGAGAAATAACAGAAAGTTTCGAATTACATTGCGTATTTAAGAAGACGTTTATATATTTCAATAAAACAGAAACATTTTACTATTCAGAAAAAATTACAATGTACTAAGCAAATACACACAATCAACAATATACAATCGAAAGTTTCATCCATTTTCATTGGCTTTGATATTTAATTTAAATGTTATTGTAGTAAAACATGCAACGCAAATGTTTTCTGAAGGTTATTGCAGGATGCTCTTACATACAAATATAATGCTCAAACATATATTATTAGATTAAGACTTCATATTACTTTACCGCAATACTTTTGTTAAGCATTAAATATATGCATCGCCATAAATGTAATTTATCTTCTGAATTATTTTGAGACAATATAAAATGGCTTTAACCCCATGTTTATATTTATTTAGATAGCACAATTAATTATATGGATTGTAAACCTTAGAGTAATCAATTTGTACAGTCTATGTGTATGTATATTTATCATTAAGTCTTGTATGTATTTCGAAAGTAAGAGAGTAACTTGTTTACCAGACTTTTAGGCATAAGGCAGATAAGAGTGTATTGTAAAGGGGACGAGAAAAAGCAGATGTCCTTTCCTTCGTATTAAGAGTCATTGTGGGCAAAGGGTCTGCCTTAAGAGTTTGAAAAACTGACAGGGTCAGGTCGTTAGTTATTGAGTAAAAGGACAGAAAAGGCTAGTTTTGTGTTCAAAGACAGAACAGACTGGTCAATTATCATCTATTGACGCCACGGAACCTTGTGGGTGTCATAAATTGCACTTGACATTAGACAAGGACACCCAGGGAAAAAAGGGGTGCAATGGAGAGAAGGGAGGCATTCGCATTCGACCAGAACACTTCGAGAGACCGTTTTAGTAAGAGGCGACGTAAAATTATTAACTGATAGCGAGTGTGCCGCGAGAAGGAGAGTAGTGCTGAGGAAGATACTGATTGGATATTTTATATAGACTCGAATTTATTAAGCGAGTTGCAAGCAAACTTATACGTTTTCTGAAAATCTTAAAGGCGACCCTTGAACACCTAACTCAATTTTACTATAAATAAATGGTCTTGTTTTAAGGAATTCTACTTGTGTTCATTAAGTTCCTAGTCCTCCCCCCTTGGACCTGAATAGGCCATAAAATTCCAGCACTCACCGAAGCTAGCCCGGGATTGCAGTAATGTTAGGCGGCAGAAGAAGAGGAGGTCAACAACTATCCATTTATTAATTTAAATCAACAAAACCCTCCCCCACTCATCGAACTCAGATCCAACTTTGAGGCGAAACACCACATTACGACTGCAAATGACGCCCAACTGCGAGGCCTAACTAAATAACTTCTGCTTTTACATTACGACTGCAATTTTTATCTTTATTTTGAAACAACGGAGTAAAAATTAAACATAAGAGCGCATTTTAAATTTCGGTTTTCAAATACATCCGTACTGCTAATGGTTCGATTTCTCTGATTTTCAGGAAAAAAAATGTTCTTATTTTATTTAAATGGTATATACGGAACCTTGGTGTGAAGAAACAAATATTGGTGCCGATGGAGCGATTTTTAAAATTTTTGGTTTCAGGTACATTTCCACTACTAATGACCCGATTTCCCTTATTTTCATGATTTTTTTTCTTATTTTATTTAAATGGTATATATAGGGTTTCGTTGCGAAAAATCAAAGATTGGTGCCGCTAGAGTAGATTTTAAATTTGGTTTTCAGGTAGACCCCCCCAGTCCTAATAATTTAATTTTCCTGATTTTCAACAACTATTATTCCCGTTTTATTTCAATGGCCTAAATGGAGTTTCGTTGAGGAAAACAAAATTTTCAGCAGCTTGCGCAATTTTTAAATTTCACTTCAACCGCCACTCTTTAATTTAAGGTTTTCAGCTGTAACCCAATTAGTGATTCCCATAATTTTCAGAAACTGTTTTTCTTATTTTATTTAAATGGTACATACCGAATTTTGATATGAAAAAAAAAAACATATTGGGGTCACTAGAGCGATTTCTAAATGTTGAGTTTCAGGTAAACCCCATTCCTAATAATCTGATTTAACGATTTCAGAAACAATTTTCCTTACTTTATTTCAATAATATATAACGAGATTTCTTTAAAAAAATTAAAATTTCGATCCCTAGAGCGATTTTTAAATTTCTTTTAACTATACTCTGTTTTCAGATGTATATCCACTCCAACGTGGACTTAAAGCGAAATACAAAATAAAAATAATAAAAGTAGCTCTAGTGGTCTCAATTTTTTTCTCAACAAAACTTGGTATATAAATTAATAAAAATGGTTTATAAAAAACAGGGCAATTGGACATTAGGTGGTTAGGAGTAATGGTATAATTTTTGCTGGCTAACGAATTCGACAAATCGTTTTGTTAATTTAAGGTTAAAGGATGAGTTTCGTTGAGGAAAAACAAAACCGCTGGAGCGTTAACAGAAACACACACACATAACATATATATTTCATTGTGTCATTTTCGGTGCCTAGATGTTAGATTGATGGAGATGAAACATTTCAAAAATCGTTTCATGCGTAAAACTGCAATAGCTGACATTCCTTCGGAATTCCCCAAAAGTCCGGGAAATTGTTCATGAAAATTGTAGGGGAACAATGTACTCCTGCGGCTTCTTTTATTTTCCAGAAAATGAACACCCATTTCAAAGGTCGCCATTTCAACAGCGTTGAGAAATACGGTGTGAATCGCAGAAGGTTCTACACTTACTTACAAACAATGACTTTCAGATCACATTCCAAAATTGCAGAAATACTGGGAGCGCTGTATTGCTGCCCAAGGAAATATTTCGAAGGAGAAGATTTCAAAAGTAGGTAAAATGAGTTAATAGAACCAGTCTGGAAACTTTTTGATAGCACCTCGGGTGTTTCAAGTGAAGCCAAATTGTTACACAGACGATACCCACGTATTGATAATGAATAAGGAATGAATACTTTAATATGTTGAAGATGACAGCTGTTATAACGAAATTATTGTTACAAATTTGTTGGTTTTACCTGCGCAGCAGTCAGAAATTCTTTTTACTAAGGAAATATATAAAACATCTAAAAGGATAATGAAGGTATGAGAGTCTGTGCAGCTGAATTTAACCGAAAAGATAGAATTCAGTTTTTTGATAAAAACCTACACCTTTAGTCCAGAAGACGAAAATGTCGTCAATAAATCTGAACCATACTAAAGTAGCGTCCACCCCAGATTTTAAAAAAAACCCTTCTATAGGCATGCTATAAATAGATTAGCACAAGAGGAAGCTATTTTTGTGTCCATTGCTATGCCCTTAAGTTGGATAAAACCTTTACAATGAAAAGCGAAGGCATTACGGGTGAGAACAAATGAGAGATGAATCATGTGGAAGGTTTGTCAACTTTCTTAAGAATTCAAGGAAATAGCATGAGTCTATCACAAAGAAAGCTCTAGAGGTACAAAAGCATTGATGAAAAGTCAATCACAGCAGAAATTCGTTCAATTGACGAGCTTCTTTGGGGCGTTTTTGTGCATTTTTAAAGAGAGTAAATTGTGGGAGTGCGTAGGGAAGGTGTTAACGTGAAAGTTCCTGTTATTTTGAAGCTCTTAGTAGGGACAAGGATTGCCAGAAAATTAGATATTTCAACATTGTATATTAAAGCGTAGGGGGTCTTCAGAGGACTGCATCTAAGTGCCATCATTAAGCTATTAAAAAGTTTCAGTAATGTACGCAAAAGCATCCTTTAGAAGGACTGAAGTGCTTTTATCGGCTGGAAGAATGACAATATCTTTGTTACTAGTTTTCTTAACAAACATCAAGTGGCGTGAGGTTATCCCTCGCCTGGGCATTATCCAAAGAACAGGGTTGCTAACTTCTTGGAGAAAACCTTCTATAGGATGACTGAGTGGTAGAGATGGAGGTTCAAGTTTGGAAGGAGTATGGAATTTTAATGAACATGGTGGTAATTGTGAAGGATGGGTTTGCCAAAAGAACTCCACTTTAATTGGCGAGAAAGTTTTACTGCATCTGTGATATTTCTTGTATTATGAAATAAATAAAAATAAAATTATACAAAATGAAAATAATTATTTTTCTGAATAGCACCGCATCAAAAAAGAAGTTATGTTAGAATCAGATGAATCTTAAAACAAAGGTATTTTCCGAGAGATTATTGATTTTAGTGCCGAGCTCCATCTAAGCATCTAAGTCTACGATTTCTGTTTAAAAGCACATCAAAAAGATAGAAAAGTGCTTAATTACGTCTGTTAGTAGTGTACCAAATGTATAAGTGTGCATAGGTCATAAAAAACACTTGAGTTTTAAAGCCAGTCCAAATAAAAATATTCATTTGGAAGGTAACCATACAACGCCATTCTGATGAAAAGAAAAATAATGGTTTAGTTGCTTCTGAATAAACTATCGCATAAATTTTCTTGTGGTAGTAAACACCTTACCCACGTTGAAGATGCTAGTTGTACATGGAAGATGCAATATGTTTAAGAATTCTTGTTTCTTGACCAAAATTTCAAGTGCAACCAATCTTGTTTCCTCAGCTAAAACACGCCTATGAAAATGTGTTATGCTTTGGCTACCCTAGTCTGGATAGGCTATGTGACCATAAAATGAACATTTTTTGATGGTTAACCACAAAAATGAAAATCGAAATACAGAGTAAACTAACAACATATCAAGCATATGTTTTTGACAATAAAGCAAAAAAATCACAAATAAAAACCGATATTTTGTATACACGATGTCCCAGAATTCCAGTATGATTATTCGGAATAGGCAACACACATTGAGCTGTAAAGTTTGAGTAAAGTAGTAGATGATTTAACGACTATCAGCATCTGGCTACTGAGAAGGTGCTATAGATACTTCATGCAAATATTTTCTTTAAAAATGGCGCACTTTTTCACTAACTGTCATTAACAAAAAGGATGGACATCATGTGTTAAAGCGTTTTCAGAGAACTGCGCTATTTACGACGTTAAATGAAGGCAAACAAGTTCTATAATGGTACCTTTAATCCCGAGGGCCAAGTAATTTTTTATTCGGAGATCAAGCATCACATTTTTCCGGTAACATATTTATGAGCCCCCTCCCCTTTTCTATAATCAGACAGACTTTATTTTACTTACATTCTGTATACAGTAAATATCCGTTGATCTTATTTGCATATACACATAAAGGAATATAAAAGTCATACTCAACCCCACAGTTTCCCATGCTATGAGGCCAGAGTGCAACCCATGGTCTGAGGTGGTTTTTGCAGTAAATAGCATTAGAGTTCTGGTGAAAATGGAACTATAAAAACATGTCAAAGCATTCTGCCGCACTACGCAAAGCCATAAGAGAGCAGACTGACTAAAACAATTTCTAGTATAACAAGATAATGACCCCGAACACACATCAAGGCTTTGTTTTGGAGTATGTTCAAAATTCGGGAAAGGAGAAAGAGCTTATAAACATGGCTTAGTGTCCTCAGTCCCCATACTCAGTTTCCCTCAGGGAATTTTTACGCAATAATTAGAAGAGTTGGTTTAAAGACAGGCACATAACAAATACAAAGCAGCTTTATCTTGCACTGAAAGAAAAATAAACTAAATTATAGATGAAAAAACTTAAAAAATGAATATAAAGAAAACGATATACCCCACTATATCGGTCCGTCATTAGAACAAATTTGCAATGAATAAATTCAGCAAATAATTCTCTATAGAAGCTATAGAATACAAAACTAAGGGACTTTCTGTTACATCACACTGGCCAACCAATTTCCAGAGATACGCTTTTAAGAAGAAATTGCATTGAATTCAAGAGTATGAAGATGCCAAAAGAAGAATTAGATAATGATCAAAACTCACACCATCTTTGTTTCTATAGAGTAAAATAGTAACATTGAAGGTCGCTCCATAGCTCACATCATAGTGGGGACTATGGAAATCAACAGTCAGGGTCAAGTATTTCTGGGGAATTTGGAAGCAGCGAACCATTCAACAAGCTGTCGACAGTTCGACATGCCACTACTGTAGTCAAATAATAAAGTAGAGGCAAACTCACTGCTGCTTTGCCTGTATATTCCCTTAGCAGTATGTACAACTAATGGCACATTCTGTTATTTTTCGTTTATAATAAAGAAAACAGAAAATGGTGCAAATTTCACTAATATTAAACATAATACCATTTGTAATTTCTCTAGAACCTTGACACATTAGATTCCTAGAAATACATATAGCTCATAGACAGTGCAAAATAATGAACGAATAAATTTTCTGTCAGCTTAAATTATAAATGTAATGCATTTCCAGTCATTTTAAAATTGCACATGCAATAATGTATATATTGCCCTTTTACATTAATTAATTTTGACTGCTTTACTCAATTTCAACTAATTTTCTTACACTTGTTTAACGAGTCATTGATACAGCCAACACTTATTTGCATGTTCTTTTAATAAAAAATAGATAATACGTCCATTCTGAGGTTTGCCTTTTATATTGAGCCATTTTTCTCCGGAAACTTTTGCTATCTGTTTGTGATAAGAAATCAACTCACACTTGATGGATTTAGAACACCATGCGGGTAACAAAAGAAACACACATAAATAACCACAGGAAACAACTTACTTGTCACTACAAACTCCAGGAAGGGATTTAAATATATAACTTGGACGTTTGAGATGCATAAAAGGTTTCTCCGTATAAAAGTATCGAACGCTTTAATATCAGCGGCTCTTTAGGAAAATTCTCTTACCTTATTTTGCGAAGACACAGAAGAGAGATGCAAAGCTAATTATCCGTTTTGCTAAACACTATACAGAGGAAATTCTACTGTAGTTTGCCATGCAGTACCTTTCCTTGTGCCTGAAAGGCTTTAAAAGGCCGGTTCACTATAAAACAAACGTTTAGTGTGCGTGTGAATGAAAAACGACCAAAGCTCCCAGGAATTCCAGCACAGGAAACCCTTTTCTCCTCCACATCTCTTCGCCAGCAAAATAGCTGCCTCACTTTTATCCCGGCAATGCCCCTTACTCACGTTTCCCCAGCAAAAGTACAGGAACAGTCCCCGCTTAACGGTATAGGAAAAGAAAGAAAAAATAGGCACCAGAATAATTTACAGTCCCAATGGACAATATTCTGTTTTTTTTTTCTTTAAATACGCGGTTGCATTGCGCTTTGTTTATTCATGCATACTAAAATAGATATAGCATGAATATGCCCTCTTTCGTAGCCCCGGAAATGTTAACAACGACCAGTAAAAAGAATGCTCTAGAGAAAACCAAATACTTTCACAGGGTTTCAAGAAGTCTAATGTGAACTTGTAGCTAAGGTAGACGCGAAAATCCACTATATACGTACTTTATATTTCTCAACAGGGACAAGCAAGTAATTATAAGCGTCATTTAAATTGAAAATGCTATAAAAGAAGTAGGGTTAGTCATAAAAGTTCCCTAATCTAAATGAACATTACTTTTTAATTCAGAAATTTTGCACTTCGGTAGTGTATGCGGATAATTGTTGGGGGAACTACAAGAAAGAAAGGGAAATTGATTTATAACAACTTTTTTAAGAATTTCTCATTTCACAATGTTTTAAAGCGTTTTCGCCCAATTTTCAAGGACGTGTGTTCTCACTAGAAAAAAAATACTGTCATTCTTTCTTTCCATCGGCCAATGGGAACTGTCCTTCAGCTTTGTAACAAGTGTACTCATAATCGAAACACCCTAAAATGTCCATCCTTTGTACTTAGGAATGACATCATAGCTTCCTGTTTACTACATTGCTAAAGTTAAACGTTTTCTAAAAACTGTACAACGCTGCCTTCTTCATGTTGCGACTGAAACAATGACCCATTTTAAATCGTGCGCTATTGTTGATAACGGTTTTTAGAGAGCTGATGTTTGTACCATTGGGCAGTGCAGTTCAAAGCATTTTCTGTAGGCATATCGCATGACCTTAGCCGATCGCTCCGTTGCCCATACATGGCAGTCTCTATGGGATGCAGGTTGAGTGAACATGGTGCGTTTGCAACTGAAACGTTTTTCAAATGTGGTGATTGTGTCGTAAAAATGCAGCTTTTGTTTCGGCAGCATTTCAACATCGGTCGGAGTGGACAAGCTCCATCACGGAAGGCGATTACGAGATGGGTCAGGCAGTTCATGACATCTGCTTGAAACAAGAAGCCAACTGGTAGGTCACCTACGGTTTGCACTCCATAAACATGGCAACATTAACAGCTGCTTTAGAGCAAAATTTAACACGATCTGATCTCTAAGCAGCTCTCACTGTTGCCATGTTTATGGAACGTGAACCGTAGGTGACCTACCAGGTGGCTTCTTGTTTATTCGAAACAAAAGCTGCGTTCTTACTACTCAAACACGACATTTGAAAAACGTTTCAATTGCAAACGCACAATGTTCATTCGACCTGCATTCCCCACTGACTGCCTAGTAGTACTGTGCAGCTGAGCAAGTGGCCAAGGTCATGCATGTAATATGGCGTACAGAAAATGCTTTGAACTGCACTACGCAAAGATGCAAACATCATCTCTCTAAGAAGCCGTGACCAACAATAGCGCACGATTTAAAATGGATCATTGTTTCTACCGCATTTTGCATTACCTGAACAAATAGACCTTTCCATGGAAATTACAAGAAAGTTTGAAGAATTGCTTTAAATATAGCTTTTAGCATAAAAAATGTATAAACAGTCTTTATTGTGGCCAAAATCGTTCATTAATCGCTACATTATGACACACCAGTCTCATAAAATTACCTTATTGGCAATAACTTCATTAAATTGTTTTCAAAGATAAACTTCTATTACCAACTAAATATTATGTTACGATACATTTCAACAATTCATATATTATTGAAAAACAAAATAAATCATAAATATTCATTACAAATTACATAATTCAAAATTAATAAAAATGAATACATTAATATTAGCTACAAACTACATATACATAACACTAAAGTTTCTGAAATATCCTTAATATGTCATATTCCATCTGATAAATAGCGTAAATCTTTCTCAGTATTATTCTTTTCAACTTGGACTAACATTTCTTGCGTTAAATCCATCTTCAGTAACAACAACAAAATAAAAAAAGAACTAAATATTTTCCATCGATACAATAATATTATACCTATAGTAAAAGGAGGCATTGGCTTCAGAGCAGTACATTTGACAATCGACATTAATTATAATTTTACTTCATTAATATCCTTTTATCGTTCCAGTATACATAAATAGCTCGCATTACACAATTATTGCAGTCGTAAAAATTACGAAAATCGCTTCGCAAGCGTTTAAAACATTAACTCGTGCAATAAAATTAAAATTGTAAACTAATATTATAACATACTACTTTATATTGTTAATTAACTTAAAGATATAAATGATGGATATTACTTCTTTGTTTCATTACCCCTTTGTTTCATAAACAGCTTTATGATGCGTTGTTATATCCTTAAATTTAAATAGTTTGATTTCAAAATAAAAACATGTAAATAAAAATAGATAAATTCTACGTCTAAATATGGTGATTCCTGATATTTGTCAAAATTAGCTCGTGTTCTCTTATTTCTTCTTGTTCTGTTAGAAAACGTTTGATAGCTGCACAAATAGAAGGACTTAGGCATCCACAGTGCAACATTTTTACAGTCCTGAGGCAGTGTTCAGTTGATTGAAGCTCTACAACTATATTACGGGGCTGTTAATCCTTCTGTCGAAACTATTGTGCTTGAAAAAGCCACTTTGCGAACAGGAAAGGACGATTCATTATATTTTACTTTTCTGAACTCCAGCAAAATAGGCTTCTTCAGCTAACAACGTTTCGTCATATCATAAAATTAGAAACGGTAAACTTTGTCTTCGTAAACTTGATTCATTACATTCTGAAGGAAATGAAACTTCGGGACAGTATTAACGAAAAGGAAGACAAAGTTTTGCACCACAGCTATTTTATGGCGTTTACATTTAAATAACTTCAAGGCAGTACGGTTAAAAGCTTTAAGAACTACTTTATGTCGTGAAGGCTGAAAATTCTATGTGAAATGCGTATTATCTAAAGTAAAAATAATACTAAGCATTTTAACTGATAGGTTTCCGTTATAATTAATTTTCTTTAGATTATATCTTCTGCCTAAAACATTTTTTTTTTTTTTTACTGGACATTTCTCAGAGAATTCTATTTTTCATGGAGAGTATATGCTTGTAGAGTATAAATTGCTGCCCAAGAGTGTACATGAAAAAGGCAATTAAAAGCACACATGGTGGACTATAAAGTAAATAATAGTTAAGTCGCTCAAGCAAACGTTTTCTTGCATGACTTTTTGTTTATGTATAAAAGCTATTTAACATCTCAGGTCATCAGCTTACCATTCACTTAAGGGCATGAAACGGCCAATAAATTTTGCTCAGAGGCCTCTTTTTTCAGGCTTGAGGTTCATATACATGCCGTAATTCTACCACATGGGACCCATCTTCCGAAGGAAGGCATATTTAGGATTTTTACGCCCAAAAATATCCATCGACCCTGGCCGGGATTGAACCTCCTTGCGCGAAGCTGTTGTGTAGCAATGCATACTCAGAATGGTTCAAAATGCCGTTTACAGTATTTGAGAGATGATAGAGGAAGTTAAGAAGACAGTTATGTGCCAAAAATCCTGCAGTTCTCTTGTTCTCACGCTAGGGACGATGATAAGATGGGTCATTTTTGAGTATGGGATCGCTCATTCTCCGTGACATCATCTATCATGTTTACAGCACTGAATGTTGTCGTGTGTTGTAATCAGTTTGCATCTTATATTGGTCAAAACATTATGCGACACTGCTGCACATAAATATAAGCCTTCAATACACGCACGTCATTGCAGAAACTCTGGAAAATCAATTTTTATTTACTGTACAATATGTACAATGCGATTTTACATTGTGATAGCTTCTAACGCCAGACTTCGCGTTCTCCGACTTGGAGGACATGCAACTCAATCATTGGAACACGTATTTATACTAAATGCTTCACTAATCGAAAGGTTGACGTCTCAAGTGTTCTTCCAACTTCATGAACGACTAGAGGCAAGATCCTTTGCTAACATGATGATTTGTTTTATTTATGGACGCTCTTTAACATCATTAATGGTCATCTGCGTCCCATTTTATTGAGGGTGAAACGGCCGACAAATTTTGCTCAGAGGCCTCTTTTTTCAGGCTTGAGGTTCTTTTTTGTGCCGTAAATGTATGACACGGGACCCAAGGCTTTACTTCTCTTCAGAAGGAAGCAATACTTAGGTTTTTTACGCCGGAAAAATCCATCGATCCTAGCCGGGTTTGAACCCGCGATCTTGGGTTTAGAGAGCAAGTATGGCTACCACTACACCACCAGGACCGACTTCTCCTTGCTAACAACTTGTGATCAGTTCAAGGTAGACAAATTCAACAACGTGTGTAAATGGTGTATCTAATTTCTCCTTTCGTGGAAATGAAATAATATTTTGTGAGTAGAGTTCAGTTTCTGAGTACATTTCCCTATCGGAAAGCAAGCGAACTACAAGATTTTTGGCCATAAAAAGAATCGTTTCTTATGACTTCCTCTATCTTCTCTCACATGTTGTAATCGATCTTTTGAAACGCACTTTAATTAGTATTTTATAAATGGTGCCTGAGTTTAATATCCGCATTATATTATGGAGTATATAAATATTGGAATGCATTTGCACTTTTACATCATATTCTGCATATTTGAAGTGCAAGACTTGTTCAAAAATTATACTCCTCATCATTTCCTGATAAAATTAAAAGGTAGAGAGTAAATATCCTTAATGTATAGGTCAATGGGTCAAATTCTTCTGAGAACCACTCAGTGGTCAATATAGTGAACCCTAATTGGGGACGAATCGCGAGAAGCTCACAAAACTCTGAATATGGTAGTGTTCAACGTACTGTGATTAACGTGCAGCATTGGCACGTAGATTTCGGAAGACCGCAAGGGATGTTGTAACATATTAGGGGGAAAAATATAATGGGCTTTATTCAGCATGAGGGAGTGACTGGTCGACAATAAAGCATGGATACTGCGACAGATATTGCTCTGAATTTGCCAAATGCACTAGAACAATGCCCAAGGAATAATCGCCTGGAAATTTTGCTTTCAGCGATATGCCGTTGTACCAAGCCATTCCTGAAACACGAGCCCGTTTCTTCACCTACGTGTAAACCAATGGAAATTTCTAAAACCAAAAAGTAAGCGTTGTTCTCCCATTGAGGCACTCTGGCGAGCTTGGGTTTCATTTCTAGTAGAGATAACTTATCTTGATGAAGTTTTTCCTGTGAACGACTTTAGGAGCTAACCTCCTAGGAGGCAAACATTTTTTCCCTCATTTATCGTGAAGAGCAAGTGTAAAAGGTTAATTACTAAACCCAGCATTCAAGTAACTTCAAATTAATTTGCATTAAAATAATCGAAACCGTATTTATTTTATAATATCCCCTTAATATGGGGAAAGTATTACGTTTGTTTGATACTAAGCCTCATACTGAAACTGCTAGATTCAAAGCATTTACTATTTCAGATGTTATTTTTAAAAACTTTCTCTTTCCACACTCAAAGCTTTTATTGCACTCTTCTCTACAGGGCCTTTCGTTTCAAACCTTCCCATTCTCAATAATTATCTTTATAACGTTAATTTCATATAAAACTGATAAAAGTAGATATTTACTAGTAAATTTAAAACCAATGTCTATCTACCACTCCCACTTTGAAATTTCAACTACCGTTTAATAGTTATATTCTAAAAAGGTACCTTTCGCTTTTTATTGTTAATACGCAACCTAATTGTTGTTATTGTTATTTGAATTTGGAGGGCAATATTGCTAATATTACAGTAATGTAGCCTATTTTAGAACTGCTGATTATTGACTCCTTAATGAGTCAGGAACTCCCTCTAACAGACATAATATTAAGGAAGCATGATCAAGGCGTGTCCCTTATTATTTTAACTGCATATCAGTGACATTTCTTGTGATATTAATCACTTTATATACTACAGGACTTACAATTTGCATATACTTTTGAACTAATGACATTCATGACAAATATCAACTAGGATCTTGACTTAAAACCGCAGGTAATGGTTGTGGGGCACCAGCAATTACTAAGTATCGTTGCCAAGGGAAATATTCTTCCCATTAAAGTCAATCAAACTGCAATGCCCTTACTGATACTACGAAAAACCTTGGAGTCATTATGAACAATAATCTCTTTTGGAAAAACAATGTTACTGAAATCTGTAAGAAAATAAGATGCCAATCAACACCTTTCAAAATGATTTAACCTAATCTCTGGTGCTCACTTCGACCACTGTGATTTTCTCCCGAGAGACTTAAACTCTAACCTAGTAAAATGTTCACAATATGTAAGTATATTACATCTGCCTCAAAATGGAAGGAATATCCATTGTCACTTACTACTTTTCAAATTTTTCCATTCTCTTCTCCCCTTTATCTATCTTCTCGTTTTCTCATAGACTTAATATACACGAAACACAACATGTACAACTATAACCATTGTACTATTCGGCCCTGCTGGTCTATTTTCCTCTTAGATCCAAGATTGCAAGTTTAACCCATATCAGGGTCGATGGATTGGGCGTAACAATCTTAAATATGGCTTCCTTCGGAAGGGAATTAAAGTCGTGAGTCCCATGTCGTAGATTTACGACACGTAAAGGAACCTTAAGTCTAAAAGAATTGTACTTTGATTCATTTGAGATATTAAAGTGTCCGTAAATAAATCAAATAAATCAAATATTGTACCGAACACCACTTTACTCATCATTCACAGTAACCACTGCCCGCCTTCAAGATACTTTGTCACAGGATGTCAGATACTGCCAAATTTAGGAATATTTCATAAGATATTGTATAATATTATTAGAAACAATTAACTGAGATTTATATTACTTATGTTGTAAAACCGATTTTTATTTGCTGTACCTTGATGTATAGTTTATAGTCCTATTATTTTCAATCTTACTGTTATTGTTATAAATAAATTTTATCACTTTTATAGTAATTTTAGTGTTTTTACTTTATGTTCTAATGTACACTTATTTTCACTCTCTTTATAACACACACACACACACACACACACACACACACACACACACACACACACACACACACACACACAAAGTCACACTTGAGATCGCTATATTTCGAACTCGTAGAGCTCTTCTATGGCAAGAAGAAAATATTGGTCACTTGTCTTCTTGCCATAGAAGGACTCAAAGAGTTCGAAATATAGAGATCTCAAGTGAGACTTTATATTAAGTGTTTTATCCTTTCAATTCATCTATTATTACTGTTAATTTGTTACATTGCTAATACTGTTATATATATATATATATATATATATATATATATATATATATATATATATGAGAGTCATTGTTACTGCTTGTATTATTTAATTGCACTTTTTCTTCTTCTTTCTTAAGTTAATATTTTTATTATTAATTTTCATTATTTTAAGTTTATATGTGTGGAGTATTGGCCTTGCTGCCGTTTATGTTAGCATTTTGATATATTCACAAAACTTAATGTAATTATTATTAGATTGGTAGGGCGGAAGAGAAGGCCTAATGGCTTTAGCTCTGCCACAGTAAATAAATAAATAAATACATAAATAAATAAACACACATCAGTGTACTCTTGTACTACTAGATAAATGTACATAATACGTAAAATAAACTAATTAGGAAACTAAAGCATTATTTTTAAAACTAAACATAACGTATTTGTTTTAATAACAATTGATGCATTGAAATAAAACATATTTCCAACTGAGGCATTTATAAACCAACGTTGATAAATAAACAAAATCTGTTACAATAATTGCAAGAAAAACTCAATTTTCTCCAACATATAATTTATTTAATTTAAATTATAACAATCATAGTATTTGGCACATTCTGCTAATCTTGAAATAGACTAAGAAAAATTAACTTTGTGGCTAGTGGTTTTAAAACTCATACTAACATTCTGAAAACATGTGCCGATCACTATAGTTATGGTTTTACGCCAGAGTAGAAGGAAGTGAGTAATTTAATGCATAAGCTTCAAATGGTCATTATTTTGCAAAAAATTATTACATAATGGCAGTCAGCAATGTACTTAGTAAACATATAAGTCTACTATATTACCAAAAAGAGCTCTTTATCAGAAAGAGACTTCGAAAGGTAAATAGAAGCCATTTTAGGAGAAGAAAGAATGAGAACAATAAAAAAAGAAGATGGTGTTCATAAAGCTAAAGGTACAGAAATCGATAATTATGAGAATAATATCTACCACTGAAGGAAATGTAGAACCTATGCAGCATGTGTGTAGCAAGGTGTGGCAGGTTATAAGTGTATCTTTAATTCTCCTAGCGCACACAAATGTTGTTGAAAGTAAAGGGTCATCGAAAAGTGGCTCCGCAATCATTGCATAGCCGAGATTTCACTAGAGGAGTTACCGCCACGGGTGGCCGAGGTCATTAAGGCGCGGAGTCATGAGTGGGAGGTCTGGGGTTCGAATCCCTCCAGAACTGTCCTTCCTGACTGAGTTTTTTCCAGGTTTTCCTCAGTCCTCAAAAATGGCAAATGCCGGGCGGTACCCTAAACTTAGTTCTGGAACGTTTCCTTCTTTAAAAAATAATCCTTTCCAATATATCCTTGCATCTCATGTATCATCAGTGTCTACCTCCTGTGGTGCCTCAGCAGTGAAAACGGGCGTTAAACATCATTCAAAAAAAAAAAAATCAGGAGAAGCATTTCGGTTGGCAGCACTGACTGCGCATCAAGCGTATATTTATTGTGTTCACTTAACCAGCTAAAGCACACCCTCCAAAGTTCAAACCTTAGCAACGATGGGAGGATTTCCTGCTACAAACCAGTTGTGAAGGAAAGAAATCAGAAATGTAGAAGTACCAACTTTCTCCCGTGCTAGAGAAATTAGTATATATGGATTGCTACTTCGATAAATATGACAGTTATGGAGCGGTATTAAAGTAGCGGGGGCGTAGATTTGCTAGCAAAATATGATTATAGCCCCACGTTGGAATGCCAATTTGGAGCAGTATTAAAGGAAACGGGGGCGTGAGTTTGTAATACCAAATGCCTCTCGCTGGTAGTCGATTACAAGCAGGGATTTACGGCGGATGAGGCCGGTCGTTTGAATAGTTTTTTCACCGCTGATGTCCACTGCTGCTCAGTCTGATGGGGGCTTCAGTTGGGGATGTTAAGGATCTCAGGGTTCGCTGTACTGGAGGTTTTTGGGACTCGGAGTCACCGGATCGAGAAGGTTTTGACAACAGACCACAGAGGAAACACAAGAGCCTCTCTAACTCATAGTTTATTAATAGCACAATATAACCATTTGACAAGACAGTCCGCGGAGACCCGGGTTCCAGCATTCTGGATATCAAACACTTTGATCTACTTTACGTCTTACTGACTGACTCACTGACTATTACTAACTGACTGACTTGTACCTGCTCTTCGACCAAACTTATTATTTTACTAACTTATTCATGCCCCTCGACTGACTGACTTCTTCACACTCCGTGAATGCTGGACTGACTTATTCACCCGCGACTTATTCACATCCGACTGAACTTTACTGATCTGTGGCCGTGGCTTTTGGACCAATAAGCCACGCCCTTCGCGAAAAATACTTCTCTATTGTCATAAATTTAACTTTGCTTGGCGATGATTGGCAATTATTCAACATATATATTTCTATCCCTATAGACTCCTATTCCTACACTTGAGGACGATGCCTATTGGTTACCCATTTTCTCCACGCCTACACTTTATAGTATTTATTGTTTCTTGCTGGCCTTTCCCAAGAACCTTCCCTATCATAAAGTCTGGCTGTCACCTTTAGGCTACTCCATTAGTCTCTTTATATCTGTGTGCTATTGCTTAGACAAAGCATATTTCAACCTCTGGTACCTATCTTTACTTTCTGGGAAATTTTGGGCAAACTGTTTTATTGTCTTGAACTATTTTATAATTTCCATTCCTAAGCATTCTCGTAAATCTGCACTTCTCTTTTATCTTTAGGTGCACAATGTAGCTTGAAAATGAAATGACCCTTTTTAAAATACGCTGTCAATGTCCACTCCAAAGCATTCGCAGGTGTTAACAATTCTCAACTTTTCTCTACCTGCTAGAACTTAGGGACCTTCCCCGGGACAGTCCGTCAGTCTGATACAATACAACCCTTGTACAAAACAATAAATTCTGTTCCTATCTTAAGGTTTGCAGACAATTAACACAAAGGAGTCTCAACCAGGAATTCTGATATTTTGCACAAACTATCAGCTCCAATATTTATCCAATGAAATATAAAATTTAATGCTAATATTAATACACATGAAATTACTAATAGCTTCATGAGACATTAGCTACATTACACATGAGCTATAATTTTCGGCTCCAGTTAGGAATGTGAAAACTTACAGGTACTATATTTTCTTTGTTCTGTCGAAGAGATTCACAAAAAGAACAGGATTTCTTCAGTAGCTGTCATGAACAATTACCAACTTAAAAACAGAAAGAGAAACTAAGGCGGTACAACATTTGCAAACTCCCAGTGTCATATTCCTAAATATCGATCCACTATCTTTATAATTATTTAATTATTTAAACTCTGGATTGTATCACAATCAAGAGTCACTAATTCCAAGTATTAAAGATATTAATCAGTTTCCAAAACCTCCAATAAAAGTGAATAGCTTCAATAACCAATGATCTGTTTATACCGGCGAAAGCCAGGTTGGTTTCTATCTTTAATTAACTAGAGAATCATGAATTAATGGATTGTATTAAATGTAATTTACATGACATTTTGACATATCTATGTATAGTATATACTGCTTATCTTAATTCAATATTACTGTCAGCCAATTCAAAACTTTGTGACCACTGGAAAGACGTTTTCAGACATCCTAGTGAAAGAAAACGGTGTCCACAATGCTATCCGAAATTCCTGTTGCATCTCTACATATGTCAAACTGCGCAATAACCACGAAAACATCAAAACATCTTTGCCATATTCGAGAGCATGTTTCCACATCAAGAGAGATTATCTTGCCATCTGGTCGATGCTTCTCTTTTGTAATTCAATAATATTATGGAAAGTATATAATCTATCATTCTTTGTGTATGTGTTAATCATTTATCTTTCATAGTATTAATTTTATCAGTTAAGCTAATTATGCAAGTATCTCTGATACTTCACTTCATTATTTATCTAAAATGGCCAATCTCTACTGAACGTAGAAATCTCATCTCCGCCGCTTCGATTCTTATATTATTGGAACTTTTTATTGTCCAATTTTCACTACCATAAGTAAACATGGGAACGACTATCTTCTTCTTTTACCATTCAGTGTACGTGGAATGGTATCACAGATTCTATTACCCTTATTAGATGTCATATCACTATCTTCATTCCTGCAATGATTCATACTATGATCTAAATAATTAAAAATACCAACTTGTTCCATAATTCATCCATTTATAGCAATTTTGCATATTAAGAGGTGATTTTCCAGAAATAATATAGATTTTGTTTTGCAAATTTTCATATCATATTGAAAAACAGTTTCATTTAATTTGTTGACTGCAATTTGCCGTCGGTCTTCGGTCTCAGCAACTATATCTGATCATCTGAAAATAAAACGATGTTTAAAACAACGTTTCTTGCTTTAAAATATGCAGTTAAGCTATCTTGCCTTTACCGAATGACATCGGCAATGTACATATTAAAAATACAGGAGACAAGGGACATCCTTGTTTAATCCCTTGCTTTGTACATATTTTGTATTTTGCAAATGATAAAGGCGTTTTACGAGAGAAGTTGAACTGATCACTAGGTATCTAAATAAAAAGAAAAAAATAAAAACGTCAATCTTTTCGGAACTTTTTAACTTCATGAAACGATACTTTGAAATGGATGGAGACAGAGTTGAAATAAGATAAAAAGTGCATGCATATACCATATCTATATGCCACATAAATTTCATTTACGACAAATCAATATTTCATGAAAATGTGTTGAAACTTCACATTCGCTCTTACTGACATCTCAAACATAAAATGTTCATGCACATTGTATATTTCCTTAATGTGAAATAAAAACAACAAGGTCAACAGGCGACATTGTACTCTAGAATCTAGAGCTGCACCTCATAATCAATCACGGAAAACCCAATTGGACAACAAAACATCAATGTTATATCAATGCAAGAAACTGACAAAACAGTACAGGTTACGTTGCATTAATGCAGCGCCAATCATGAAGAAAATAAACAAATGTTTAAAAGCAACCATTGTTTTCGATAAACAATGTGAGTGGTAAATATGGCCATTGAACAAACATAATTATAATGCGTGTAGTGAATAAAGTAGATGAATCTGAATTAGAATTATAATGTTGTGAAAGAATACTTGTTCAACTCTTTCTGATAATGAACAAAACTATGTAATTTTCTGCATTTGTTGCAATAAATATATATGTCATATTTATTTCTGCCAATGCAGTTTTAATTAAAATAATATAAAATTAACAACATATGGGGCAATATGCAACAGTGGACTCCTATTAGCTACTCCTTAGTCCAGCGTCCAACATTTTTTTTTTCTTAAACTGCACGCATAGGAATACACAGCGTTTTGAACGCGCATGAATTGTTTGTCACCTTTGCTATATCGCTTCTAAATTTCTCGCATCATATCTACATTTATGCAACCATAGTAATTCTTAACCTCATAATGGGTTACATTTTTTTAAACCCTTGTTATTTATATGAAAAGTATTGCTGTTGGTTAGTACCATGCATTTCATTTGTAGGGGGCCATTGATCGCTTGCACTGCAGTGACCTCAGTGTTATTCCAGTAACGCACTAGCGGTGAATGACCCGCTCAAGGCTACGTTCATCAGTTGTGTTATACTGTGTCAGTTGCTACCTTCTGTTCGAGCTGTAAAGACTAGAATTTGTTCATTGTGCATCTCAAAAGTGAAAGTTTGTACAACACATCTGTATTGTGTGTGAATTACATTAGATTATTCTTATAATTCCACTGAAATGTCTACCGAAAAATTCACGCTTAAACAAAGAATTTTTATGTTCGATACATACGTAAAAACTGAATCTTTTAGACAGGTGTGTAGACCATTTC
The DNA here is from genome assembly GCA_030762175.1 of Metallyticus violacea. Classification (NCBI taxonomy): domain Eukaryota; kingdom Metazoa; phylum Arthropoda; class Insecta; order Mantodea; family Metallyticidae; genus Metallyticus; species Metallyticus violacea. The sequence continues at coordinate 95,014,686 of CM060832.1, read as the reverse complement.
AGGAGAAATTGCCTGGTATTTCAGTCCCAGGTAGAGAAACTGCTAAATGTCTGGTCAATAAGTTTAGGACAACCGAATCGGTAAACCTAAGAAGCAAAAATGAAATGTTCTAATGGAGGAATGCATGTGGATGGAAATTTCATCCGAAGATGCCAGGAATGCAGATGAACACCACTTTCCACACCGCTTATAATAAAGTTAGTAGTTATTATAATGCATGTTACTATCACACATGAGTAAGTAATGCGGGATTTACGGAAAACCCGCAATATAATAGATCCGTTGCCCGGCAATATAAGTGGAACGGTTATATGGGGGGTAAGTAATGTAGAGGTTTGTTCAATAATGACCGACGTTGAGGATGTCTATTTGTACCAATGATATGGGATTATTAATTATTATAAAGAGTGTGATAAATGGTGTGGAATACTTGGTAGCAACTCGTTGTTAAATCAATTATATTAAGATGTTGGGTCTGACGTAATTGATTTAATTTACATCTTTGGCGATTTAAATGCGGGCCACTCTTAATTGGGCCAACAGTATTTATGTTCCTGCTATGATGTTGACTCGCGCTGCATGGATTTCTAGTTGACGAATGAACCTCAGCTGATGTTGTCATATATTATTATTCCCCGTTCTAAGGTAGAATTAATAACGATATTAGGTTGACATGCTGGTTTTATTCACCAGTGGAAAGAAGGAAATGGATCGTTTGAGTAAATGAAGACACTTGAGGAATAAGTGGCACATACAGTTTATTAATTATCTTCTCATAAGTTCCTACGTGTCACACCGTTCACCAAGAGGATGTAGAAGGACTGAATGTTAATAAATCCTCGCTAATCGATTTCTTTACACCAAACAGTTAATCACTTCAGCTTTCACGACAGCTTCTAGCACTTCGAACTGATGTTAGAGTTGAATTTTACTATGCACATGTACTTTCTCTTTGTAGTTCCCGAGTCTTATCTTTGCCGAAATTTATACTTACTCCAACACCGTCAGAGAGACAAAGATACGCTTGGAATAATGCGGTTTGTCGCAATCAAATTATATTAAGAATTATCGCCATTTATGCTAGACTTTACTGTGACGCAGACTCTCTCCCAGATATCTAAACTTAGAAAAATAAAAAAGTGGAATGATGCGGCCTGCCGGCTCGGAATCACACTTTAGAATGCCGCTGAAGACATAGAATTGCTTCTTTATGAGCTTTTTAAAATTCAACAGTTAGGACGCTTTAGAACCCATCAAAGTTTACTGATCGAAGCTTCTAGAACTTTATTAAAACCCAGCCCTCTGACTGGCTACTCTGACATTTAATACAGTTGTCTGATTCGTGCTTTAAACAGATCTTACGTAAAACCTTTGCCTATTCGATTGCTTAAATCTCTGACGGTATGGGTTCCTTCAACCCTCAACTGGTTTCTACTTCCACGCACGCGTAACGTACACAAAACAAATTTTTCCCCTAGCAAACCTCTATAACAGAACGGACAGTGGCATGGCTTCCTTCCTGGCACAAAGAAATACCTTGGCTCTACCCTCTCTCTTTTGTTAGAGGTTTTACCATGATGTAACGGTATCGGGCACACGCTATATTGCACAAGTTCTGCCCAGCTACAAATACACAGAAATATACATCAATACACTTTTCCTGATTATTCATATATTATACATAAACATACACTTGTTTGCATTGGCGATAATTGAACAATAATACTGTTAATAATAAAATTGATATACATAATAAACGCTACAAAACAAGGGGGCAAATTATAAGAATTATAATATTAAAGAATCCAATGAATGAGATTATGAAGGGGTGCAGTCGGCAATAACGCTATATAGAAACACCTTGCATAATTTTCGGGAGAAAATGTTGAATTTTGTTATAATTTATTTATTATAGAAATTATTTTAATTTTGTTACTTTGTATATAATTCTGTACAATAGATTAACTGAGAAAATGTTGTGTTAATATGTACAACCTAAAGAAGGGATTCTCAAAGTGACTGAAGCAAAATTCACATGGGGCGAGTAAAATAATCTTTAGATACTTAATTTGATTTATTCAACTATAAATATCTTTCTGTGACATGTGCGTATAATTTTTGTAAAAAAAATGCATGAATTTGTAAGCATATATATTACTATTTTATACATACATATGCGAAGTACACACATGTGAAATTTATACACATATGAATACACGGGGTGTTTCCGTGATGGTGACACAAGATTTCAGGGAGGATAGATAACGGAAATATATCAATTTGAGATAAGGAACTTTAGATCCGAAGACACCTCAATGGTAGCTTATTTGTGATGTGTGAAAGAGGTACAAGAAAACCTACGAATTTTTGTTTGCAGATGTAATAATAATTTTATATTTGCACTTTTTCAGAAGCTGCGAAAACATTTACAATTGTTCAAAGCTTCGATACAGGAGACAATGTTGACAAACCACCTTTTTTCAACCTTCATGAGGTACCCTATATGTTGATAGGTTGCCTTCTCTTATAATGTGCAGACAGTGCAACCTACGATGAAAGGCTTTGACTTATAGCAAGCAACTGAGGCGTTTCCAAAGTCTCCCTCTCTCAAACTGATGCATTTAACTTTCTCAATCATAAACGAAAGTTCACAGAAACACCCAGTATAAATATATATATATATATATATATATATATATATTCAACATAAGCTCTATTCAGTAATAATTTATTTATTATAGGATGTACCACTAACGTCTAATAAATAACGGTTATGTAGTTTAGATAAATATTTCCATTAGAAATGAAGAACATGAATTTGAGTGCAACGTCTAAATAAAATATCCCTTAAAGAATAATAATGAATTGTTTTTTTTTAAATAATACTGCATTTAGAGCAAAGTATGGTTTAACATAACTTTTTCTCATTTCTTAGCAAAATTTATATTACACTATTAATATATTTGTCATAAGGATTGAGTTGAAGATGGACGACAAAAGAAGTAGAAAATAATTAAAAGAGAGCTCTTCTATAGCTCTGTACAGTAATATCACATGATATTAAACGTGTTTAAATTCTTATGTATCAAGGGAAAAAAAAATGCCCAAAAAAGCACATGCCACTATAAAACTATTCTTTTTGTTAAAAGTAAGTTAAGTTTTAGCTTAAATAAATAAAGCATGATACTTTAAAGATATTGCTTTTGTTAAAAAATAAGTTAAATGTTATTTTAAATTAATGAAAAGGTTAGTACAGGAATGGAATAAAAATGAATCCGTTTCTCTTAATACAATGAGAAGACCAGTTACACAATAGTTCATGTACACATAATTGAAAACAACCACAAGGCACTTATATTTTGTAACCATTATTAAAAATGACTTTTTATTGCAAAATACGAAGTTCCGTTATGTAACTTTTGAATAACAACACAATCCAATTGTGTAGATGAAGAAATATACTTTAAATTTATAGTACTTAATATATTTTCAAGTATTTATTTGCTTTGGTGGTCACTAACCTTCACCGAGGGTCTCTAGCTGGCTACGCGCTCTTCAAGTGTTCCATTCACTGAAAATAAATAACATATGTCAGTTCCCAAATAAAAATATTAGTTAAAATTTTCATCTGACCATCGCGCCAGAGAAAAACCAAAAGTTACATTTCATATTCGCCAACAAATTGTACAGTGCAAAATGCATGCAAACATTATAACTTTAATGTCTAAAGACTTTGATACACGAATTGCAGAGGTCATGTGATCGCATGCCGGCACCCCGCTGGTGACCTATAACGGGGCTACTTAAATCAAAGAATGCCACCATTCCATCAGGCAGCTTCCCAGTTGTACTCACGAGGCTAAGTGGACCCAGTTCCAGACCTCTATAACTTAGAAAAATGACTAAGAAGGTACAGGCAATTGAACCCGGGCCACCCGGCCAGCACTCAGCAACGCTAATCTCTAGACCAAAGACAATAAAGTAAGAATAGACGAGTGAATGTTTTTTTTTTGACCATTAAAAGGGGAAAAAATAGTCAACGAAATTTATCTATTAAAGGGAACACACCGTTAAAACCTGGATACCTGTTCCGGCTCTCGTAAAATTAACTGCATTTAGTGCATCCATATATCACGTAGTGGAAAGACAAGGAGAGATTAAAGTGTGAAGGATTAGGAAGGAAGTTTTATTTTAATTCTGAAACGAATGACCCTATTTATTTATTTATTTATTTATTGGCTACTCTGTTTACAAATTTTCACTGCTTAGAGACATTATGCAACTGATTGGTCGCATAGACGGGTATCGCGTTATCCTGCCTGACACCGAATCACAGACAGACAACTTATGTTAAAGTGCCTGTTCTATGAAGAGGCAAGGTGCCCCTGCCCTTGACTTTACACGCAGGGTTGAAAGCATCGTGTTGCTGGTGCAAATCTTGCTAAACGTGGCAGCGGAGAGAACGGACTAACTTATGCTCGCCTCTTATTCGTGAATATAAATTGACACGGACGGGTAAATCACTGTAATTGAAGGCATATTGTAACGGCGGGAAATGTAATTATATTACATTTTGCAACTAATTCATATATACAAACTCACGAACCTAATCTGCTAACCTCGGGCAAATCCTAGAAAACGGTGGACCCCGTGGTTATAGCGAGTAAATCTTGTAATTCTGGCACATGTCCTTTAACTCCAACAGAAAAAAGTAGGGGAAGATGGAATTCGAATTCACTATCTTCATATGTGTCGAATGATGCTCTAACCGCCTAAACTATTGCATCGTTGATTCTGAAGCGTTATTATCTAGCTAATATCTGTGCCAATCACCACCTTCGGCTCTCACCGCCCTTGAAGAGCACCACCAGGAGCACACCACATCAGCAGCAAGGGTACGCAGCACCAGCAACAATGCTTTTCAGCCCTGCGAGTAACGATTACTTGCCCTGCCTTATGTGTAGCAGTAGCAGCCGTGTGGTGGTAGTGGTAGTGGTCGTGGTCGTGGTCGTGGTCGTGGTCGTAGTTGTAGTCGCAGTAGAAATAGACTGTTATTGTGACTTGTTTGCAAGTACACAAATAATTATAAGCTAGCATGGGCCTTACAATGGTACATACTAATACCACTCGTTTAACAAACACAAGATAATATAGCCAAGAATGGTAACATTTGCCACGATTACTTTGGTATTTATACATAAATACAGTATAAATACACATATACATATATAAACATACATTAATCAATACTTACACACCAATATACTTACTCCATAAATTAACTATGAATAGTTTCATATACATATAAACATACTTAGAATCCTTACCCCTGAGCTCCCTTCACTTTACTCACCCTTCCTCTCCAACACCCCTCTGTTCACTAGTCATTAGCTTTTTTGTCCGGTCTTTGCAGAAACCGGAAATACTCTGGATTTGTTTTGTGTGTGTGTGTGTGTGTCTCATGCACCAGCATTTAAAGATAGGCGTTCAAATTTCTGTTGGAGTTAAAAAATTGTGATGGTATTTAGGCATTTCTTAAAATCTCTGTTTTCCTGCATTCTGCCAGAATATTCCACCGGTAAAGCTTTTACAGCACAGCGGACAAATTCTTTTCATTAATAAATTTTCAAGTGCCTAATCTGAGTCACGCGAGACTACTTCTTTCTTCTCTCCCATAGACATCTAAGTGATCCTCCCTTCTCCACACCTTACCTATTTGAGCCTGTAGGTTAAACGAGGGCTTTTCTGGGCATTGTGCCACATTATTTTGTCTATCTGAACCCTGTCTGTTAACTACCTTCCACTATTGCGATATATGAATGGCGTAAGTTGAGTTGCATGTCACACGAGCGCTTCTCTCAATATGCAGCTGCCCTCTACCGGCTAGTAAGTAAAATAATCTCACTATATCACCATCTTCCCTCAAAATACAACCTCCAAAATTATAAATCCAAATTTTCCCACTTTTGATAATAAATATTTCTTAAGTTACTCCTTTTCCATAGATGAAGCGATAAATATGTTATTAAATTCAAAAACGAAGACAGTTGTATATTTTGAATCTGATATTAAACATCGTCTTATATTGACATTTTCCAAAGTAAATAATGTTTTGAAAGCGTTGATTTTATACAACATTTTTAGGTTAAAGTATCTTGTTATTAAAAGTTGCAGAATTAGCTTATTAGAGGAATAACAAAAGTAGGCATTAAAATAAAATAGGAAGCAAACTGGTGATTTTTAATAAAACTGCTTATATATTTCAGAAATACAGCATGTCAGTGCTACTGTAAAAGTATTAAAAATTATAGGTTAAAAACATCTGGACTATATGATATTCATAACTGAATATTCACCCCCTTTGGATATTTATAAAATATAAGAAACCGAAATTAGCATGAAATGTTAATTAAAGATACCATATATTATATAAATCTAAAGTAGTGTGTTGTTGACATTACAGTGGGAAGAAATGACAGATGATCGGCAGAGCTTCTAGAACTGCTGATTTCGACAACCGAGAAGACGGATGACCAGTATTCTCATCATTATGGTCGCTTTGTACTATAGTCTATAGTGTCAACGTGATTAGTGGCTACATCAATCCACTCCCCAGTGCAGAATTAATGGGTTTGACAGGGAGGCGTCTCTGATTTAAGGTGTTTGCCACTTCTTCTATCCAAAGAAAGCAAGTCTAGATTTGTTCATCCATTTTACATTTTCAAATTTATGATTCTATGCCATTCCAACGCGGATATGTTTTAGATCTGAAACGTACTTACTAGCAGCTTTTTCTTGAGAAAATTTATATTTATATAGCATTGGGAAGAATAAGTTCACTAAAACAGAAGGTAATTAATAGATGGTAGCTGTATAATACGGAAAAAAAAACGGTCTAAAGTACAATGATGTCAAAATTTCCATATATTCTTTTTGATAACATTGGACTTTTCATTTGCTATTTTAAATTATAAATTTCTTTTGAAACCCCTGCCGTTTTCTTCATTAATTACTTTTATTGCTGAAAAGCGGTCTTAAAATAAGTTAAAATTCCAATTTAAATAATAACTATGCAGAGGTAAAGCCGTGGGTACCGTCGTAGATTTACGGCAGTCTCAAGTCTGAGAGAAGAGGCCTCTGAGCAAAATATATCAGCCATTTCACGCTCTGAATTGAATGGGACGCTGATGACCTGAGTTGTTAATGAGCTTCCATATATAAACCAAATCCTAACATTTACGAAGATGAAATTTCATAGCGTGCCACATTCCGGCAGTGCAAACAAAACTTCAAAACTAGGGATTCACTTCTTGAGGGGAAAAAATGGTTATTGCAAGAATAATAAATGACCATAGAATATATCTTCAAGACAAAACAGAAAATCCGAAGAGCTGTTTAATAAAAGCTACAATATAGTCTACAGTGTAGTTCAGAATTGGATTGGATTGTTAAGGACAGATATTTCGGTAATGGCTGGCCGTTTATGTTTACCTCCCCAATGGGCGCACCTCTAGGAGGAAAGGATGCGATAATGGAGACGCAGAGCAGTGAAAAAGCGGACGTAGACGGGGGTGTTTAACATTCTTTCTACATAGAATACCCCGACACCGGCGGAGTCCCCTCAACGAGATTGATTTACAAGGGCCGCTTCCATAAGGTTGCCAAAGCGCAAGCTACCGCCATACCGCATACAGCAATTTCAACCATGGAACAGAACCCACGGAATCAAATAAAATAATATGGAAAACAATTCCTAGAAAGAAAAAAATTATCCAGCATTCACCTAAGACACCAAGGGAAACCACGAAAAAACCCAGGGAATTTGAAACACGAATCTCCCGGATGTGAATCCCATGCGTTGCTGTCTGAGCCACCTCGCTTGCTATAAAAAGAGTTAATGCACATAAAAAGGAGTGCCCAGGAAATGAGCATATAGCCTCGGCAGCCGGTACGACCAGCAAAGGCCTAGTCAAATAAATAAAAAGTAAAATTATAAAATCAGAGTTGTTTCACTGTTTTTTCCATTCATATACATACAATGGGGGCCTCGAAACATCGGCCCGGCCATTGCCAACCTAGAGCAAGATAATGAAAACACTGACGAAAAGCGAACAATGAAAGGAAGTTGTGTTAAAAAAACCAGAAAAAATGTTACCCAAATATCCTGGTGTTGGTGTTTATGCAAAAAAAAAAAAACCCTAGTATACAAAATTTGGCGAAACATTTGGAGGCAATGGAATTGGTTGAAAATGCGAGGAAAAAAGCGAGCTCTTTCGTTTTTACATCTGCTGTTGTCCTGAATATTCAATCAGTGTCCAAAAGTGTGTAAAAGTACTACTATGTCGATACGCAAATTGATGGAACAGATACAATGTTCACTGTTGCTAATGAAGCGGGGTCGGTTTTTCACGGACCACCACGTACTTAGGCAAGTGATAGAACCACTAGTAGAGCTTATGCTTTGTTTTACGGTTAATAAAAATGGAACGTAAAGTTTTTTTTTTCTGGTTTATAATTAAAGTGCTATACAAGTAAATATTATAAAATAATTTTGCTTCATGCAACTGAAGTAAAAGGGGATAAAAAGTAGGAACATGTTTGAAAAATAGCAATTATGAAAACTATTGATGAGCATCTATAAACAACATTTCCTTTTACAGAAATAGGATTGCAGAAAACTACGATATATGTATTCACCACTATGGAGTGGAATATGCCTGGATTTAATCATTTATACACCTCTCTGGATCAGTAATCTCATCATTAAATGCAATGATGAGATTACAGGTAGGAATGGAACCAGTAGCTTTCCCAGGTTGTCTTTATTCTAGAAAAAACGATACAACAAAATTCTGATCTAGCAGGTCTCTTGCTTGATAAATTAACTGCTCTGCAGGGAAAACAACGAACAATAAGGTCCGCCGGCAATATCTAATGGAGACGGGAGACGTTACGAGTTTTGAAATACAGATATTATCATTAGCTGTAACAATCAAGTCACTTAGCCCACTTGTCTTTCATCACACATTTTCCCGTTTTTTTTTTTTTTATCTTCACGAATTAGACTTATCTATTCAGAAACTTTAATAATTTTAGCTTCTAAATTAATAATTCCGTCTTTTTCATTGCCATTTTTATCACTTTTCACTTTCGTTTTGCAATTGTACAGAAAAAGTACACTAATACATTGCGCAAAAGAAGACGCTCCGCACCCAGCTGAATGGATCTGCTGTTAGCGGGAGCATTTCAGTTGGCCACGGACCCGGAGATGGGTCATTGGCAAGTCGTTCAATATTAAGTAGCGAACGCCATGTGAAGGTTGCAATTACTAGCGCTATAATAAGTAGCGAATTTCCTTCTGCACTTTATTTCGACTGCTAACTGAATAAGAATTGGGGCTGCACATGTGCCCATATATCAATCAATTTATTTTCGTCTTAGGACAAAAAATGCACATATTTTCAAATTTGTCATCCTCAACCATATAATATAATGTGACATTTGATTCATATGTTCACATTTTCTAGTTGCGTTTCTTCTTTCCAAAATTTATATCGAACACTAACCATAATCTATTCTATTATATCTGGGATTTACACGGATTACACAAAAGATTGGTCTGAGGACTGCAAAAATGTGATCCCAATTTTGAAGATAATTTGGATAAGATGTTCTATCATAATATACTGAAACCTTTTATCGTTCTTATTCATGGTCTTTAGGTGAAATACTTTAACTGATGAAATAAAATATTTATTTATGACACAAGAGTTAAAAGTGACACTCGTTTCACTATCGTTCTAATCACAAAATAATTTATTTCAACATGGGATCACACACTAATTTTAAGGAACCCTTAATGTTTATAAATACATTAGTAATTTAAAATTCAATTTATTTCAGTTATTCCGAAACGCTTCTTGTTTCAAAGAAATAGTTCGCGTATTGAAGGAGCAAGGGAAACACTGAAATGTTTGTATAATGTTACCAATATTATAGCGTTGGTAAATAGTGGTTTTAAATAGAATTTTGACGGGTAATATTACAAATTATGGTATATTTATTATAACATTACCGTTATATGTTGTACTAAATAACCGTTTAAAAACGTAATTTTATAGCACTTTAGTTGCCCAGTGCATGTGCAACAATAAAATCAGCTGTTGATATTAATTTTTTCCATCCTGACATGATTCCAGGGTAAGAAAACATATTATTAATACAAATAACTGTTATAAATCAGTTAAACGATTATTATGTGATGTCACTAATTGTACTATGGCCTTATTTTGAGACGGACGTGAGGAATTAAAAAATAAAAAAAAATATTAACATATTATAAAAGTAGAGTGTTATAAACATTTATAGCACTGACTGTTACCAAGTGTAGTTTTTGGTGTGAGCGCCGTGTGTTGAAATAACTACTTTCAGTACAAGTGGTCTAAAAACAGTTATTTGGTGAGCTAATTTTTATTGAATCCTAACTTTTATTTCATATGGATAGGATGTTTGTTTTAGACCATTACCATGAGAAGAATGTTTATTTTACTAAAACATTTTAATTCATTTCAATTTGTGTATTGGATTTACTGTACGATTTGGAACAGTCACTTTTATTTTGCAGAACTCTGTAATTTTACAACAACAATTAAAAACTAACGCCTTATTACTACTGAAACGTAAAACATGCAATGCATAAGAAAACATTTAATACTTTATTTCCATTTTTTCATAAATCAAAGCATATTTTTAAACACTTTGAATTCAATAATGGAAGCACATGCCTGCTTTATTTTGTTCTGTAAAACAAACGGTGTAATTTTATTACAAAGCTATTGACTTCAATAACACTTTGAAACATGATGCCGAAATGTAATAAAAAGAGAATCATTCCCTGTAAGTTGCGATTCATTTAAAGGAAATGGCAGATGTGAGTTATGTATGAGGATTCATCCTATTAGAGAATAATAGGCACAAAGCTCAAATTAACACAAACCTGTCACTTTGCAATGTCATTGATAATTAGAAATCTGGTAGTGATTCAAAAAAGTATCTAGCTTGTTCATATTTGTACGGAAAGATGTCCAAAGTGCGTTGCATTTATATAAAAGTATTACTCTTTTTAATAATGTATTTAATTCTTTATTTAATTGTTCATTCTGTTTCTGGTTCATTTGTAGTACAGACTACATCTGGACTCCCTATATTTCGTTTGTTTCATTTTCTTTTGTTGTCGTCCCAGTTTAATCTCCGTATTTTAAGTTAGTAGTTTTAAAGATATTGATCTAAATTAGTTAACAATTCTTATCTGCAATATTTATAAAATTGATACCCTTTGTTGTCATTTCGTTCCAATAGCACCCAAACTTCTGCCTTTGTAGCTCGTATCCCTGCGGATTTTAAATTATGTATCCCAGAGTTGGCCGGCCTGAGCGTTGACAATGTTTATAAGCAAATAAATGAGTACAGAGTTGGCAGCTGGTATCTGCGACCGAGGACGTGATTGCTCTTTGTTGATGTATCTATTGTGAGGGTTCGAAACAATAGCAGAACACTCCCAACCCAAGCCGGTAATTACAACCCCCACTACAGATGTTCTGGCTGACCACTAGGTGTCAGACTATCCGATATGTAATGCATTATCAGCAATCAGTCGCTGATGATACGTCGGGTCAGAGGTCGGTTTATGCACGCACCTGATGCCTTTGGAATTCCAGAAGGCTTTGCTGAAATCTCTGGTTTTCCCTGACATAACCACATTTCGATTGTTTTCAAAATGCGCACTGCTGACATCATAAATCCGTTCACATGCCATTAGACGGGTAAATTAGAATCATGCAGCGTTAACTAATATTTGCTATAAAACAGTTTTGTCGTCAGTATAAACGAGTTTATATGAGCAATAAATTGTATCAAAGATCTATTGTCGCCTCTTGATCTGGTCAGTTGTTAGTGCAGAAGACTCCGGTTTTACTCCAGACAGTGCTATTTTGTTTTCTCCCGTAAACGGGAATTTAAAACGAACTACACTACACAGCTCGCGAGGTCCGATGGAGAGGCGACGAATCTCGGTTTTGGAAGCTAAGGTAAAGGTTGTTGAATGGCGACAGTTCACTGGGATGGTCAAGATCAATGATAAAAATTATAGCTGCAGGAGTGTCAATCCAAGATTATTTACATCAAACTAGCAGATCATATCAAAACCAAATACCACATAACGTCACTGCTATTTATGTATTGAGATAGAGTGCTGAATATATTCCGTTTCGTGTAACCAGGAACTCGCCTGAGCTGTGATAGAATAATTTAGTCATCAGTAACATTAGCAGTCTTCATGTATTAGGCATTTCTGCTTCTAACAGCTACACAATTTAGCGCTTAGGTTTTCTAACATCTTCCCTAATCAATGGGCGAAATTTCCAAAATCTGCTTTGGAGTCTGGTGGTATGTATACAGGTATTATTTTCAAATATAATTTCCAGTTGTTCCTGTCTGTAAATTTTTAAAATTTATTTTAAAAGAAATTAAATTCTCAATGGATATTTTCTTTTGCTATTTAGTTTTAAACAACTTGGAATATATCCAAGAACTTTAGTTTCATTTGCTTAGAGCCTTAATTTATCTATTTGTCTAATCATCCATCTTTTGCATTCAGGCAAATGACATTGTGAACTCTATTTTGTAAAACGTTAGCGTTGTTTTCATTCATGCTTCATTAAAAAGGGTTCTTTTAATTGTACCATTCACATAATCGATTCTTTCTATTTTTTTTCTTTCCGTTCTTTAATGTTTTAAAAATAATTTAAATGAACTAATTTGTTCAATAGTTTTATCCTCGACGGTAAGTTTAGATTAATTCCATTTTTGCCTTAAAAGCTATAACTGTATTTTTTGTAATGGTGGGAGTGACTTTCTTTACTTTTTGGAAGGAAAAGTATTAGGCTATATTCATTTTCGTAAAGGTCCTAACAAAGTTAGTTATATTTGGATATTATAACCTTTTAGTGATGCTGGTGGACATTTTATTTAGCTAATTGATTTTTTTGTATGTTATCCTCATTTTTTGAGTCGGTGTTGGTGTCTCGTGGTAGCCAACTTGCCTGGTAGACTCAAGGTCGTGAGTTCAATCCCGGTCAGGCTGAAATGATAATTTTGGTGGCGTAAAAATCCTAATTATGGCTTCATTCGGAAGGGAAGTAATGTCGTTGGTCCCATGTCATAGATTTACGGCATATAAAACGACTTCAAGCCTGAAAGTAGAGGCCTTTGAGCAAAATTTATCGGTCATTTCCCGCCCTGAATTGAATGTTCCTGGTGCGTAATAAATAAAATTCGATAAACAGATACTGGCAGTATTTATAGATGTTTTACCACGCGTCTTCTCGATTTATATCGACAGTATCCAAGTATTTAAACACTAAAAGTTTGTTTCAAAGCATAGCACACACGAATTTCCATTTAAACCAAATGTTACTTCCAAATAATACCAAAAATGTTGCTTTTAATTTCTCTGCTGACTGATTTTATGACTTTAAAGATAATTGATCGGAGGTACTTAGTTTGACATATTTTAATTTACATTAACACAATTTTGACTTCTTTCCTATCCGTCATTTATCTTGAAACATTTTATAAGCTAAGATGTAGCCCATTTGATTGCTTTTCACGAAACTTGTTTATATAAATAATTTACTATTAACTTAGTTATATTTTGTACATAACAGTTTACTGATACAAGAAAACAGATTAGAATATTCACGAAACACGCAGAATTTATTTGATGCTGGAACATTATAGGGAAGTGGAAAAAAGATATGGCTACAGCAGTAAGAGAAATTATATAAAATAATATCCTTCCCACTACAGCAGCTATGGAAATTAATATCCCTCGTAATACTACCAGGTCATATGGATAAGGATAAGGACATTAGGAAAGGGGCAAATTTGAACATAATCATGAATGTAAAATTAGTATGAATAAAGGGTAATCATATGAACATCTTAGCTTAAAGCTAGAATTTACATTTACTGAGTTAAATGGTGTAAAACATGTATCTAAAATAAGGAAAAAAAAAACAATTGCTGGGTCCGACTGAGTTTATTCCTTTGAAAACAGTAGCCCAAAGATAAGTTTCCGAGTAGGTCAAGGTCAATGTCCTGAGTTTTCAGCATAGAATAATTTGTCAAATTTACAAAAATCTGATTACAATGTAGTACGATGAACTAAAATTTTGAAGTAGCTCTGGAAGAGAATTTATCTTCGATTGATATTGAAGAGTAAAATCAATGAACCTCAAAAGAAAAAGGTATTTTTTAATAGTGTTTAATGCCCGTTTTTACTACTGAGGCACCACAGGCGGTAGACACTGATGATGCAGGAGATGAAATGATATATTGAGAAAGGATTTTTGAGGAAGGAAACGTTCCAGGCCTAAGTTTAGGGTACCTCCCCGGCATATGCCATTTATGAAGACTGAGGAAAGCCTGGAAAAAACCTCAGTCAGAGAGAACGGTCTTGGTGGCATTCGAATCCCAGACCTCACGCTCACGAATTCGCGTCTTAACGACCTCGGCCACCCAGAAAAAGGTATAATTACCACACAACTGGAGAAAAGATTTTTACTGTGACATGATTTGCGCCATGTTGCTGATCAGGCTGTACCTCAACTAAGGGTGATAATAAAATTTAGATCAGCGGTTCCGTTATGAATTCAGGGTACATGACAAATGAAGTATTTTATGTCAATAATTACAATACGAACAATACACAGCATAAGTTTACGCTGTTATTATACTGGACAGATTTGCTTCTCATTCAGATATGTTTTTAAGATTTGCACTTAAGAGTAGAAAGATTATGCATTCGTTTACACGCAAATATCTCTCTCTGGATGATGTCAATTTCAGAAGAATAATAAAAGTTTACCATTAAGTCTGTAGAAGCATTATTTGTCAATATTGAGGAACTTGTATTAATAATAATGTCTAGTTTCATCATACCCTGTAATATAACCGTGGGGGACATACTTGCTCCATTCCGACGTTATATTGTAACACAATGTGGCGACCAAGCGCATTTTCATTAGCGCATTTGGAATTACCAACTTTCATGTCACCAATAAACAGTCAAACATAACCTTTACACAAAAATAATGTATCTCTCCACTTTAAAGTACGGCGCCAAATACAATAAACAGCACAACACGCCGTATTATCATCAAAATAATATAAAATACCAGCAATTATTGCCCCCGGGAGCAATCACACCCAAATCCAAGATGGATGCACAAACCGGGTTGGCTAGTCACCGGTATTTCATTCACCCGTATTTCATATATCAGCAGTGTAACTAGTGGCCTATATTTATGCGTTATACCACAAAATTTTTAAAAACAGTTTAAGCCTTCTTCTGTACCCGATAACCTTAACCATTTAAATGCGTAAATCTTCATATCGGCAAAGCTTATAGCATATAGCAGTCTTCAGACACTTGTAATTATGTATGTATGTATGTGTGTATGTATGTATGTATGTATGTATGTATGTATGTATGTATGTATGTATGTATGTATGTACGTATATGGCCATTTTGATTGTTACGAGGACAATATTAGCACGTACGGCCGGCCGTAAGGCCTCTGCGACAGTTGTATGTTGAGAGTTGAATGTATTTTAAAACTGGTACAATAACACGTCCATTGTTGTCGCTGTTGCGGTTGTTGTTATTATTATTATTATTGTTGTTGTTGTTGTTGTTGTAACACAACTTAGTGGAATTATAAATGTATTCAACTGTCACCTATATAAATGAAAATATATCTGAAAGTAAACCTGTTTAAAGTAATTAATTAAAAGCCTCATCTCATCCATATTCACCAAAACCTCCTTTGATCAATTATCTAATTCCATTAATCGCAGAAGAATAAGAAAATGCATCGCTGAGCCATTATTAAGTCAATACAGTATAATTTAGAGATACCAAAGGTCCACATGAGCTATGAATGAAGAGTCCATCTCCACAGACAATTGAGCAAAGAGGATGCAAAATGATAATAATAATTGTGGAATTATTAATATGCTGCACAATGCCAAAAAGTCATGCAATTTGCTGTCAAAGGAATCGAGGAAAGAATTAAAAGCAAAAGTATAGCACAGACTCAAGTTAAATAGGGATAAAAGTATCGTATGTTTGAATTCAAAGTAGTGGAAAACTTTCTGACTTAATTCAGACTTTTGGAATCATTTCCAGTAGGGGAGAAGCGGACATTGACAGGAATTTTACTTGTGTAATTTTGATATTTATTATTTATTAACTATAATTCTTTTAGAAATAATGAATATACTTAATATACCAAAGTAATGAATGTAAGCAAAAATATAAAAGTAAGACTTTACTTCAAGCAATAATCGCAATGTGCGCCAGTTATCTCTTAGGGTGCTAGGAGTCTCGAAAGGACCACATAATTAACAGAAAACTCCTCTAATATTAAAAAGGCAGGAAAAATAATTAGAAATGGGAGACATTTAAATATTTTTGTTTCCTTTAGAGGGTTCCTCCTCCTGTAATATTTTCTTCTTTGGTGGAAAGGTATTGCTGAAAACAGTCGCTTATACTTTCAATGACACTCCTATATATTTTGAATGCTCTTCATGAAGTTATTAATGCAAGAAGCATCTTAAGCTTTACTCACAAAATTTGATTAAATTGTATTTTAGGTAACAATATTATTCGCTGACATTTTCAATGAAAAATAATGTTTTACGTTTAAGGCAACATTTTGCAGAAGGAAGGAAAAAAGTTTAATAACACATGCTACAGGAGCAATGAAGTTGCATTATCTAATAAATTGGAAGTTTTTGCACGTACAACTTAACTCCACAGGAACGATGAGAGGTTTTCAAGAACTTTTCTGTATAAAATGTTATTTTTCTGGTAATTCAGCATTTCATAAAATAATATATATATATATAATATGAATTAAAGTAACTCCTAGCCCAATAGATAAGGCTTATTACACGACCGCTGCGTTCTCCGTCTCCGTCTTCTGACAACATGGACATGGACATGTTGTATTGTAGGAAGGGATTTATTCAGCATACCGCATTCTGCCGTCCACTGCCAAGCGGCACTAATCATTGACTTCCACCTCTCTATCACGAGGCTGGGTGGATCCCGTTGCAGACTTCCATAACTTAGAAAATGTCTAAAAGTATCGGGAATCGATTTAGGGTGTCCCGGCTAGCAGTCAGCAACGCTAACCCCTAGACCAAGGAAGTGATCAATGGAAATTAATAATGCATAAAAGTAGTCAATGAAAACGTACTCTTCAAAATGACTGTGTGTTTTTAGGGCTTAGACATTAGCACTATTAGCCTAACATTTGCATAGAAGAAAAAGTAATCTAACTTATATATCTTTCGAAGCAGGAACCAATGTGAAAATATTAATGATAAACAAGGTCTAGCATTCCACTGTAATGTCACTAGCATAGCTTATGCAAGCTCAAACTCTAGTTTTCCCAGCTGCTTTTCATCTGCTACCTTGCACTTGCACTGAGAGAGGATTGACCCGACTGCTGCGAATTTAATAGAATGAGGGAATGGAGGGAAAATAAGCATTACAAACAAATTCACCAAATAGCCTGTATAAACTGAAATAAAAAAAAAGACAGGAAAGGTAACAAATGCGCTAAAATGTAATATTAGTAGCAGCAGTAGTAGTAGTAGTAGTAGTAGTAGTAGTAGTAGTAGTAGTAATAGTGGTAGTAGCAGTGGTGTAGTAGTAGTAGTAGTAGTAGTAGTAGTAGTAGTAGTAGTAATAGTGGTAGTAGCAGTGGCGTAGTAGTAGTAGTAGTAGTAGTAGCAGTAGTAGTAGTAGTAGTAGTAGTAGTAGTAGTAGTAGCAGTAGTATTACTATAGTAGTAGTAGCAGTAGTAAGCTATAGTAGTAGTAGTAGCAGCAGCAGTAGTAGTAGCAGCAGTAGTAGTAGTAGTAGTAGTAGTAGTAGTAATAGTAGTAGTAGTAGTAGTAGTAGTAGTAGTAATAGTGGTAGTAGCAGTGGTGTAGTAGTAGTAGTAGTAGTAGTAGTAGTAGTAGTAGTAGTAGTAGTAGTAGTAGTAATAGTGGTAGAAGCAGTGGCGTAGTAGTAGTAGTAGTAGTAGTAGTAGTAGCAGTAGTAGTAGTAGTAGTAGTAGCAGTAGTATTACTATAGTAGTAGTAGCAGTAGTAAGCTATAGTAGTAGTAGCAGCAGCAGCAGTAGTAGTAGCAGCAGCAGTAGTAGTAGTAGTAGTAATAGTAGTAGTAGTAATAGTAGTAGTAGTAGTAGTAGTAGTAGTAGTAGTAGTAGTAGTAGTAGTAATAGAAGTAGAAGTAGTATTTACTTTCCAGTTAAACTAGATATACATAAAAGAGTAGGTCCATAAGATTCCGGCATAACCATTTTCTAGGTATGATAAAGCCAAGAACTATATTTCACTTTTCAATATAGTTACCCCTTATTGCAATACACTTCTCAACCTTTGAATTAACATTTCAATCCCCCTTCCCCAAAATAGTCAGAAGTCTTGTTTCCAAAATGGACATAAACAGTATCTATCACTTCTTCGTTGTACTTTAATTTCCTTCCTCGAAGGTCCTTCTTGAGTTTTGAGAAGACGAAATAGTCACTGGAAGTTAGATTTGGGCTGTAGGGTGCATGGTCGATTTCCTTGAAGCCACATTTCTTCATAGATTCCTTTGCAACAAGACCTATATGCCCAGGCGCATTGTCGTGAAGAATGCGCACATCAACACTCAGCTTTGCTCGCCTTTTCTATTTAATGGAAGTACGTAATCTATGCAGTAGGTTAGCATAGTACTCAACAATTACTGTGGTGTTCCTCTCCTAGAAGTCAATGAAGAGCATTCCTTCACGGTGTCAAATGATTGAGCATGATCTTTTTGGTTGACTGAGTGGTCTTGGACTTTAGAGGCGATGCTTCGCCAGGATCACGCCACTCCATTGATTTTCTTTTGGACAAGGAATCATAGTAGAGAGTATTTTCATCTCCTGTAACAATGGTTTACATAACTTCTACGTTGCCACGACAGAGCTCCAAAAATGCCTGACAACAGACTCGTTGCTACTTTTGGACTGAGGAAAGAAGTCTAGGCACCCATCTTGCTAACACTTCATCTGTAAATGTTCATGAATAATTCGAGGACTGTTGTTTTAGAAAGGCCCAACCTTGTTGCTATTTTTGTAACTTTGTGCCGCCGGTCTTACCTAATTTCTCCTTCAACAAGAGCGATGTTTTCAAGAATGAATGCCTCCAAGAGCCGACCTGCACGCTCTTGGTCTTTAATGATTTTTCGGCCCATTTGAAAGAGTTGGTCCATTCTTTTACGGTACAATATGATGAAGATGCTTCTCCCTATACACTGTCCAATCGCTGTTCAATTTCATTTGAAGTAAGTCGTTCTTTTGTGAAGAAATTAATAACAGGTCGACACTGTATTTTGAACATTGTCACAATCTTCTACACATAACCTTCTTTATGCAACTATATGTGAACAACTGAACAAAGCGGAGCGGAAGTTACAGCTGTAATTATTTACTTAACAGATAAACCAGATAAGGATTTTTTGAAGGCGATAACGCTTATCGGCGAGGCCGGAAACGTAAGGACCCATACTTGTACACTGCATATCACAGTCGCATGGGTCGCATAACTGTTCATGCTGTTGCAAAATACTTCGTTTCTGATATTAATTCCAAAAACAACAACGTTAACAAGAACGCGCTCACATACATATACATTAACAAGAACGCGCTCACATACATATACATTAACAAGAACGCACTCACATACATATACATTAACAAGAACGCGCTCACATTCATTAAATAATTCTGATATTCATATAAATGTTCTTATTATTTATGTACAATGTTTGAAGAAATTTCTTGTGCCTAAAACTATGGATTTCATTTAAGAAAACGCTCAGTTTTGTATATTTACTATTAAGTCCCAATATGCCAGCCTGCCCTTGCTGGAAGTTAAAAATGAATACGGGAGAAATTTTATCGTAGCATCTTCAGTTTGTGCACACATAGTCAAAATGTTCACACAGTCTTTCAGTTCGGAGCATATTGGGCAAATCCTCCTGTCTTCCTCGTCAACAACCTTACGTGCCTTCCAGCCTGTCAGTCTAAGTTATGCTACTCCCGATGTTTGTTTGTTTCATGCCTAGCTCGATGACGTAGGTATCTTTACCGCATCTAATTTTAATTTTGCTCTGCAGGTCCAGAGATGACATCTGCATACATGCGCCATTTTCTGCCGAATTATGCCAGACAGGCGTCTTTTGACCTAGTTCTCTATGCCATATCTGTTTTCAATACCCTTCTGCCAAATATCATTTAAACCGATTTTTGACAATTCCAACTGTAAAACCGCGGCCCAACATTTTGGATAATGCATGTTGTTTAATTTGTATATATATATATTTGACGCATAAGAGTTATACGCAGGAGCGTAGATATGCGAGAAAGATGTGAAAAGTCCTTGGCTTGGACAATAGGTGATGATGCAATTGGCAAGATAATTGTATTTATGTCAAAAAATTAGTCTTAGCATAGAGTTGAAATATCAAATCGTTATTTGAAATACAGCAGCTCTCTGAAATGTACAATAACACATTACATTGAACAAAACGCGTGGCGTGGTATTCATGACTAGGGGATTAAAGTGTGTGAAATTGCTGAGACGGCAGGCATTTCAAAATAATTTTAGTTAAATTTTACATGAAGAATTAAATATAAAAAGCATTGTACCAGATGTGTGCCGCCCTAGCAATTTCAAAGCGCATTTGTATCAAAATATTGCAACAGAGTTTGGAATGCTTTAACCGCAAGAGTCCGATTACTACTGATAACTGTGGATTATATTTCAATACACCAAAATAGAAACAGGTAAATATAGCAGATAGAAAACAAAGTCCGATCCATCTGCAAGAAATGATATTCTATCATTATTTTCAATAATATTAGATACTGATTTAACATCTTCGGAAGAGTAAAAGCACAGCAGGAAAATATTATTCCAACATTTTAAATTAACTAGATGAAAATTTTATGAGAAAAGACCTTGTTGTAGAAAAAATAACTTTTCACCTACTCACAATAAATATTTCAACGATGGAAAACCGAGAGAATTAAAATATAAATTGTTGGTGCATCTATCTACTGCCAATATTTAACACTGCCTTCATTTGTTCCCAAAGTTCAAACTCATGCTCGCATGTCAACATTTTTCATTAAATCAAATTGTGATTGTAGCTGTAGAGGAGTATTTTGCAGACCATTCTTAAGAGACGGGATAATGATATTGCAAATTCGCTGAAATAAAAGTTATTGTTCTTAAGAGGAATTATGTTGAATAATGAGATTATAATAAAAAACTCTTACTTCACTGTTAGGCGTAGAACAATTCAGATAGCTTTTGTATTTTGCAATATCGAGCTAAAAGCACATGCAACCTGATGCACATAAACATAAACTGAGGCGGTTTTGTTATGGGCTACCAAGTTGTTTGCCAATTATGAAGCGGTGTAGTTCCTGATTTAGTTTTAGCTCCGTATTGTTAATTGATTATTGGTCGCTTTGGTGCTGTTGCCTCCGCTTCATGACCATATCTCAGGGTTCTGTTCAGCTATATTGTGACTCGTGCTCAACAGGAGGGGGAAGAATATCAACTGTGTTAACAATCACACGATGAGTAGATCAGAATATGCATGGTGATTTATTATTTGCAAAATCTTTTGCGTCCTCTGGTGTTCTGCGTATGGTAGAACTTAACTATATCTAGTATAAATTTGGCTGTCTCTATTTCCAAGGAGACGAACTGAGAACTGCGACCGAAGTAGAACTTACTGTAATGTTCGCGTCGATTGTAGAGTTTATTGTGCCTTACTGCCTTGATGATATGAACTGATCTGGTCTGATGCGAATTGAGAATTCGTGCCCCAGCGGGGCAAACGTCTTCTTATATATTCGTTCAAATTAACTAATCGTTGGCTTCACTAAGTCATGGGGGGCACACAAGCACGTGCAAATCCCGCGCCTTGCTTTAAAAACTCAAAATATACATAAACGATTAGCTGGTTCAAATTCACCTGTCAACGCATACCACCCGCTACTAATTGAAAGCTTAAATCATTTATTTACATTGGTTGGTTTAACGTTAAATGTACAACTGGAAAGTTAATTTCCCTTCATGTATTTAAAAGGCCTTGACTTTATTAACATTCAACAACGGAAGGCCTTTTAAAAAATGGCATACCCTTGTTCCTTTTCTTTGTATAGCAGTTTATGGCCTTGGCGTTTCGGGCTCCCGTAAACAGCTACACCAAAGAATTTTCTTTTTTTTTTTTTAACATACAATTTACATAATTGAAGCTAAACCTTATGACACACACACACATGTAATATAAATAAATATATATATATATAATAAAAGAAAATAAAAATAAAGTAACACTATTAACAATGTAACAAATTAACAGTAATTATAACAGCAGAAAAAGATAAAACACTAAGAAAAAGTCATACTTGAGATCGCATTAAACAATAAAATATTAGAAAACACAGAGAAAGTAAGAAATAAAATTAAAAGAATAATAGATAAATAGTAAAGAAGTCAAAAGCAAAACACGCAAAAGCAAATTAAACTTAATAAGCAAAGTTAAAAGCAAACCAGAGGTGCAAACAATATAAAATAAAAATAAAGTAACACTATTAACAATGTAACATATTAACAGTAATTATAATAGTATAAAAGAATAAAACACTAAGGAAAAGTCACACTTGAGATTACTTTTTCTTAGTGTTTTATCCTTTTCTGCTGTTATAATTACTGTTAATTTGCTATAAACACTGAGATTGTTAATAGTGTTTCTTTATTTTTATTTTTCATTAATATTATATATACATACAATATTTATATTACATTGCATATATGTATATATACAATATTTATATTAGATTGCATAAAATATAATGATTAGGTTTGCAACACACATATTATATTGTATTCATATTCTAGTGGGGGTAGGCCGCAAGGACTGTTTCAAAACCAATATTAAGATATTGAAAGAGCGAAAGAGAACATTATTACGACGTATGCAAATGATATTCGACTTCTCTCAGTAAGGGCTTTTTTAACATGGTACAAAATTGAACATCTCTTCTTTACAATAAATGGTATTTGGTATTTGGACCGATTATTGTCAATATTTAATTTTAAACATTGAATTTTTCACATAGGATACTAGAGGCTTTCCTTAAGATGTGCTACTTGAAAGAAATTTTCATCAAAGATCAGAATGTAAATATTTGTAGGGCTTTCAGAGAGACTAAGTTCGCTATGTAGCTTGTACGGTTAACTATTCAAACAGGGTGCTAAGAGATGCTTCTGATTATCATTTTGTGTGCTTAAATATTCAAATATTTTAGTGTTGGTGAGTGATTGCAACCAGTTAATTATATATGTGAAGCAGAGAAGGATAGACACACAATACATTTTCTTTTATAAGATCATTGAAGCTCGCTTCAGTTCAAATGCAGTTTTTCTTTAATTTTGATTGATAAAAACTGACTAAATTCAAGCAATTCCTATTGAGGATGTATAAGACAGCACAGGTAAACAAATATATTTTTGAAAAAGGGTTCACGTACTGAGGTCAATTAAAATCACTCGTTTTTCTAAGGAATATAACCTAAAGTCCAGTCTGTATTCTGGACTCTTTCTTTAAGGAAAAGTTGCGAAGATACAATGAGTGTGAAAGAGAACAGCGTGGCTCTAAATCATGGAAAGGAGGATATTAGTAGCTAAATTTTGAGACTAGTGGCATATCTACACACAATAGAAACGTTTATTTGCCATAAGGCAAATAAACGTTATGTGTGTACTGAGAAATAAAAAAAAAAAAAGAACTAAAAATTAAAAAAAAAATCTATTTTGATATTTACTCTCTTAATTCATCCCTTGCTGCAGATGAAACCATTAGCTACATTATAAAAGTCATAGATAAATCTAAACTAAAAAGACAAAAGAGTATCTCAAAATGAACAAGAGTAACCCTGCATATTCCGATAGCATTTCACCATCAGTACTACATACTGCATACAACTGAATCCTTTGGGAATAACGACATTCCAGATGGCGAAAAATTCAGGGATGTAATTTGTCTGGACTCTTGTGTGGTCACTGTATCTCAGCAACAAGTTCATCGAGCTAAAGAGCTTTCAGCTCTGCTAATGCACATTATATAGCAGGCGGTCTAGTTAGGAAACAGGTAATGCACACTGTGTGCGGGAAAAACTAAGTGAAAAAGCAATGCATTTACTGACTCGCGGTTTGCATATTTAGAATGAGAAACTAAAAAAGTTTTGTTTGCACATATCGATATATAGGCCTTTTGCGGCAGATTACCTCTAGGTGATACTCAATCTCTTACCATAATCGCGAGAAGTATTTCAGTTTTCTATCTTTTGGCTGACTGCACATTAGTCACTCATAAAACTCAGCGGGTCTTCTCGTATGCGGCCCAAATCATCCAATTGCAATGGAAATAATATTAAATTGTAAATAAAAAGAACCATACAGACAATTTCTTAAATAATGTCAACAATCGCAACGCGAGAGAAAAAACAAAAGTAACTCTCTCACAGTGCATTCAACAGCATTTTTTTTTTAAGATTCTCTTTCTGAATGTGCAAACCGCGAAGCAAAAAGCATCGACTTCTGAGGTATGATTTCTTCTTTTTACTAGGTTCTTCCCGGACACCGCATATATAATTTGGTTTATCTTCATAGCAATTTAGAAATGGCAAATATTGATTCCTTGATTAGAGAGGAGTTTATAACAAATTATCTATGCTTGCATTATT
Source organism: Metallyticus violacea (assembly GCA_030762175.1). Lineage (NCBI taxonomy): Eukaryota > Metazoa > Arthropoda > Insecta > Mantodea > Metallyticidae > Metallyticus > Metallyticus violacea. The sequence goes on along the minus strand of CM060832.1, from coordinate 94,989,754 downwards.
TTTATTGCTTGTTTTGATTTTAAGTTATGCTGAAAACTTCCGAGAAGAGATGTAAAATAATCCACAATATCATATGCATTTTCTGTTCTTTCTGTTTTGTCTCTGTGCGTTATAGAATTATGTCCATCATAGATGTGATTTCGGTATACTCATATGCTTGGAAAATTGTGAGGAAATTTTATTAACTTATTTCAAGAAGCCGTTAGATTATGCATTTTCCTTATGAAAAAATAATATTATTTTCTTTGCAAAAGAAGCTGAAAATAATATTTCTTATCTGCTTTAGATGTATACCTACATATATAATGGTGCCAGTGATGTCGATTCCTAATTTTAAGTTTTTAAGAACAGTTTAGTTTTAAAAATAACTTCCTGCAAGAATAGTACAGGGCGTGGAAAAAAAACTCCAAAGAATAATATTGCTCTCGTTGAACTAAAACTTGTACGAAGCTATATACTTAAGCATACACACCAATGAAATGTTAATAGGTATTAAATGATTCGTAATATATACGTGTGAGAAATGTAAAAAACATGTTTGTACAAATGCATGATATCAAGTATGTGGTGAGTATGTCATATAATGAAAATAAATTAAAAGTTGTGTGTATCAGTTGATATCCAAAACTTTCCAGAACCTCTTTTGCTAGAAGTGTAGTCACTACCTTAGCACTATCTCTGTGCAAGTACATAGGCTACTTGCTCTAACAATCCGATCATTACTAGAAATTCTTCCAGTAACCCTCTTGGCACAGGTTGCAAAACAACTGTTGTGTCTTCGATTGTTGAGAAAGATTCATCGTGGAGACTTATCTTGAACTTTTGCAGGTGCCGGATAAGGCGAGTTAAGCAGCTGCGGTAATTGCGGGGTGCGGTTTTGCCCAGACGGCACATATACGAGTATTTGATATACCATATGTATTCTCTAGAATTGCACCGCTCACGCACGGGGCATGGCTGCAGAAGCATTCCCCCCCCCCCCCAGTCATCACGTACTCATTCCAATTCAAATTATTATTCGTTAAGTTGCCGAAAAGAAAGGAGTCTTTTAAATACTACTGCGCATGTCAATGTATAAGACTATATAAATATGGATATGAAAGAAGTAATCCGCTAGAAATACATTTTGAATTAATAATTATAATGTGTATTATTGAATAAAATAGACCCCTGCACACATACTTTTAAAAACCCTGTGAACTGCTTACCTAATAAAACTTAACAGATAAGCTCACATTTTAAAGTACTGTTATATTGTCTTCAAACATTCATGGCTGTATAGCCGTAATGTTTATAAAAAGCGTATAAATACCTTGCCACAATATTTACTAATACACATTTTAAACAAAGTGCTAATATTATGGACTACTTTTCGGTCAGAATTCCAAGACTAAAAACAATGTGCACGGTCTTCAATTTGAAAAATTCTTTCCTTGAGATTTCATTCAGATTTGAACAAATATGAATTAATTTGAGATAAGATGGACTTTTTACGTCAAAACTGAAAGTGGCACATTATATCTTTATTTTCTAAGCAAAAGTTGAGCAAAATATCAGAGTAGCCCAGAATCGCATACACAAAAAATATGACATACCACACAAACAATCTCAGATAAAAATGGAATATTTCATTTCTTTCTGCTCAAACACTTAAATTGTAACATTAGAAACTAAATTATTCATAAGTGTTTTCATACTTTTATTAATCATTGAATAATTTTCCCTTTATTAAGATTTCTGTTGGTTTATGCTTAATACAGTTATTCAGTGAGAGCAGGTTAAAAGTCCTAGTTCATAGTTCAATCAATCGGCGGTGGGACCCTCATTGCCGCCGGAATTCTCTTGTATTGACACGCGGTGTTCATGCACCTTACCTTTTGAAAGCTTAGATACAATATATTAAATAACAGAATGTGGCATTCGCCCTACGTGCAGAAGGTACTGGAAATGCCCATTTTCTCTGACGCACGATCTACATTTTCTTAGGAAATAACGTCTTTTCGAATGTTTTAAGAACTTCTAGTGACTGTTAGTTTAATATATTTTTATGTTTCAATGTCCCTCAAAGACAAAAGTTGTATACAAACCGTAAGATCAGGAAAACGAGGAGGGCTTTAATGGAAATTCTTTTTTCAACAAGTTTTTTTTTTTCTATGGGAACGCGACGCCTTCGATTTTTTATGTTCAGTCACAGCACCTGTTTCTTTTTGTGCTAACTTTACCCCTAAATGCCTGTCTCGTTCTACTATATGACCTTTTGTACCTGATTTATATTTTGAGGATAAATATACGACGACGTGTTGTCACACTGAGTATTCACTATTGCACAATCTAAAGAAGTGTTACTCGACTGTACAACACAACTGCCCGACTCTGTACAAATTCCGCTCTTGTTTGACTAGAAAAAAGAATTACTCAGCTTATGCCGCTTGGGGAATCTAACCGTTTGGAAGGGGTAGGTCAGCTGGTAGGCCGATCTAAGTTGTGGAACTTGTAAACTTCTCTCACTTTACTTATTCTTGAAACCTAGAGGACTTTAAACAGTGCGCAAATTATTGTATAGTAGAAGAATCTTAACGCATCTAATACGATTAGAAATTGTATGAGTACTCTTTTTATCTTCATTTGCATTAATACAGCGCAATTTTTACGTTTATAAGTCCAGATATATGTGGGAGAAACATTACCATAAATGATAATCTCTCAGTCGTTTTACTCTACTTAATAGCTGTGTTTATAAAAAAAGGAATATTAGCATTGGTAGTTCTGATAACAAAATTGTTTCTATTTTACAACACGGAGATTTTTAAGAATCGGAAAACACTCTAATTCAATAAAACTCACGAAATAAAACTAAAACAGTAAAACGCTCTATTGAATGCTTTGGATTTCAGCTCCATTTCGTGACCAGCATCCTCTAGACAGAATGAAACAGCCAACAGAAAAATCAGTTGATGGAGTAGACAGTGGTCTACTCTTGGCCAAATTAGATTCAGCTTTAAATTGAACAGTAGGAGCGATATGGGATAAGCCAATAGCAGCTCTGCAGCCAACTCCTTAGGGGTTACAGCTACAAGCAATGTTACCAAGTGGATAAACAAATATTGCTGTATTTCATCTAACAGCCTCAGGCCATTATCGAAAGAACACGAGCCAATACAAGAGAGGTGGCTCTTGTGGGTAAAACTGTGAGTACGCTATTCCCAAGAGACGAGCATGTTAAGCCTTCGCTTTTCATCTACACCTTCTTTATAATATTACATTTTATCTCTAATTGCCGATAGTACATTTGGGAGGTGTTTTGCATTAACGTTGCTCAGAGATCAACTTTTTAGATACATTTATTACTGAAAGACTACTGAAAAACAAAACATTTTGTTTTACTTATCCAAAAGCAATTAAAGTGAATGCATTAAATGAATACTCTTTCCAGCCCAGGTACATTATTTGGAATAATTTGTCACATTTCGTGAGAAGTGCATTATTTTAATTCTTTCATACAAGAGGTAAAGTCCTTCATTTAGATATCTGCACAAATATAAATTATAAATCGGTTGTTGAGAAAGAGATAAAGGAGGTACTTAATATTGCACATCATATAATATTCTGTTCAAGAAACGTTAGAATACTACAGTGAAATTATTTGACTTATTAGGAGAAGTAAGCATGTCGTATAATGCATGTGCAGGCAGCAGCATGCAGTTAGTTTTAGGTAGGCTTTGTCAAGGAGTGGTTTGTCCGTTTGTGAGATACTCAGTGCTACCGTGTGTTCTTCATTTGATATGCCAGTACATAAATATAGTCTTTCAACAACCTTCTATGTACAGTACCTAAGTGGAAATTGTAAGACGATTAGCAAAACATTGTCCTGACAACTCAGTCTTTACGAGCTGCCACCCCGAAATTTAATTAGAGTGATTCTAGTAAGTAATTTTATATAATTTCCTTATTTTAAGTATTAGAGTAGTTTCATTTCTATTTCCTGTACAAGTGTTGAATTATTGTTTGTGATGTTACTTTCTTGCAAGAATGTAGAAAGCTACCCCAGCCATAAAATCTGATCTGTTGCCTATTGTAACAATATCTGTGAAGATGACCCAAGCAAAATCGATATTTTCTTGAGAAATTTCTAAAGGAGAATCCTTGAGTAAGATGTTTATTTGTATACTGTTAGGGAGTTGTAAAGCAAGGAAGACGTAATAAAGAATGTGACGATTACGGGGGTGAAAAGACAAGGGAATAACCTCGAAAGGAGATTCTAACGGTTTCATTTAGTACGTAACAGATGTAGGTTGCATGCAAGTAATCACGTACGCCATCTGACCAATAGCAGGAATATGAAAATAGCAGGAAAAAATCGGAGGGAACAGATTACCCAATAAAGATGCGAAGATGGGAGAAAATATTATATGTTTTCTAAAACATATTTGAAATAATAAAGATAGCTTCGATTCAATATTATCAGTTTTATTTCCACCTTAATATAACTTTTCTTAATACAATTACAACATAAATATAACTTTTATCCCCCATATATTCAACTCAATTTCCTTTTCCAAAGAAATAAAAATAATAATCCTAATTACATCTTCTGATGTAATTAAAATTCGTTTTGCGGTGTTAATGAGAATTCTGGTTTGATTGTCAACTTTGAGGTCGGCAGACTGCCATATTTATTTAAGTCTTGCCATTTAACGGCCGAGGGACACTCTCCGTTCAATTCTCCACACAGTTCAGTTGGTTGGAAGAAAAGATATTCTCCGTTCGAATCTAAGTCAGTGTGGAAAAGTAGGTACTAGCAGTTCAATTATCTGTTTTAGTTTACTTCAGTAGAAAAGTATAGTTTGTGGAAAACTATCAGTGAAGAGTATGCAGTTGTGTCTCAGAATTATAGTTGAATTTAGTGGACTTCAAAAGCAGAGTTTTAGAGATATTAAAGTACGTTAACGTCAGAGTGATCGGCATAGTTAGAACGAAAGTGGCGCATATTCCCCAGGAAATACGGGCGGTACATTTTATGTGGAATAGTTTATGAACAATAAATTGTGTTTCATCTCCTATAAAGATAAATCTTATCAATCTCCACATACTCCTTCCCCTATGGTCACAGGATCATAAAAGTATCCAGCACTCAACAGCCGTGGCAAATTATAAGTCAGCGGAAACCAAACATCGGAGAGGAAGAAATAATATTACCCCCGAGAATCCAAAACAATGAAATCAAATCCTTCCAAAATCTTTCCCTCCACTCTACATATTTAATTAATCTCCTTTCTTGATTAAAACCTCTGCACAACCGTATTCCAGGTAGAGAAACTGTTCGCCGACTTATAAAGTTACGAAAGACAGGATCTCTCATTGACAAGAAACGTGTTCCTAAACGCCGTGTTCTTATGGAAGAAAATATAGATAAAATATGGGAATTCCGTAAGCAAAATTCCGGCAATGCATTGCCGCTGAGGGACATAGCTTTCAACGAGTAATAATAGGGTATTTGTAGTCATTATAATTATCAAGTTTAAATTAGGCATCCTTTTATGTTTTCGGAAAACATATAAATGCTAAAGTAAAAATAAATTTATGCCCCGGACTCTCCTTTTCCGGTTGCGGCGGTTATGCCGTACTCAGATTGGCCGGAACTCAAATAACCTCCTTGTTAAATATTGCTAATAGAACGGAAGAATCTAAAAATTGGACGATGTCAACTTTTTCCCCCGCTTTTTAATGAATGCTGTTTTTGTTTTTGTTAAAATTAACATTGGACAAATGAACAGGGAATTCTGAATAAAATTTACCATGATCCTCAGAACAATTTAAGTTTATTTAAAAGCCCCCTAAGTATTCTCGTAATTTAACAAGAACATACTTTGAATGTTAAGCTAGAAAATATAAAATTAAAATATAAAGAGATCATTAGTGCTACACTTTGGAGCCACGTTTACAGAAAGTATAAAAGCTTTAATGATTATACTATGAAAAAGGAGGCTTTATAAGATAATTTGTTTAGTTAAAGAAATTGAGTAGGTAAGAAAACATGAGCTTGACAAGTTATCAAAGTAACACGAATTTCAGCACTCTGTTATAGGGAGCATGTAAAAGTCAGCAGCACGTAGGGTTTTCTCGTAATTGTAACGCCATGGTCCAAATAATCCTATGGGATATACGGAAGAGAGAAATGCTTTCGTAAGAAATTTCTTATTGTTAAGTTTTAACGTAATAAACTGTAAATTTATCAGTATTATACTAAAGAACAGAATTACCTTTATTCGTCATATATTGTTATCACAAAAAAATTTAATTTTTTCGATAATTTACGTGCGAAGTGGCAAGCATATTTATTTAGCGAAAAAAATCCCCAAGAGGCCTTAAAACTAAATAAAACATATCAAATTAATATTTTATATGAAACCATAAAATAAAAAAACTGTAAATGAAAAATAAATTAAATAAATAACAATTTATATTAAATGTAGTGTAATTAATGAATGAGTAATGATAAAACTCTATAAAATAATAAAATATTTTTTTAAATTACAGACAACTATAGCTTTTTGAAATTCAAAATTTCTTTATATTTTATTAATAGTAAACGCAATGTGCGTTAAATGTCGAAATAGAAGTTACGAGAATGAAAAATGACACAAAACTGAGCAATTCTTTTATTATTTTCAAATGATATTGAGGAGAATTGAAGCCTTTCGCTGTAGTCTGTTGTTGGTTTTTTCCCTTGTAGAAACTTTATGACTTGGAAATGACCTAATTATTGTCTTTTGATCATGAACGTCTTTTCACTTTAAAAGTTTAGCATGGGGCATGTTCTTTAAAAGTTACAAGCCTATCTATTTCAATGGCTAAGAACACAGCAAGTTAGTTTTTGTACTGGATACATAACCAGCACTCTAAAACTTCGTGGAATAAGACAGAGGAGTAGAAGTTTGCTTAAGTGAATAAAATGAAACATTTTCTGGACCGAGATTTACGCAAACAAACTTGGTCTGCATTTACATGTGAAAAGAGAAGTGAAAAACGGAGGTGGGTACGTTAGAGCGCTTTTGGGAGATGGTGGTCCCCTTCTGCATTTATTGCCAAGTAGCCACAGAGGACACATTTTTGCTCTCGGAAATTTGTTGCGAAAATTAAAGGAAGGCAATTTGTTAGATTGCATCCTGCACGTATGTGGCTGAAATGTATTATGTTCCGCTTCGTATCTGCGCTGAGAACAAGGGAACCAACCCCTTTGGTAATAATAATTACTGTGCGATTAACACATTCAAGATTGATGTCGAAAGAGAGACAAAGCAAAAACAAAAGCCAAAATACACATTCCCGTTTCTATTTATTTTAAAAGGTTGTTGAATGCTTGCATGCTTTATTGGTAGACTTGCGCAAAGTAACTTTATGCACTGAAATAAGTTAATATTTATAATATTCCTGCATGATACATTTGTCATACACTTTAGGAAATTAAATATGAGGAGTTCAGTTTTTGTCAAACGTCTGTGTTTTTAGTGAGTCCTTGAAAGTGCTAAAAAGTTTAAATTAATGAGATAATACAGCACTGTTTATGATAAAAATAACTGACAGGAGTAGAACTATTTTCTCTATTCCCTTTGTAACTTTGCGCCACTCATTCTTGAAATCTGCTTACTAGAAAAATCTCTGGTTCGAAAGAAAAAAAAAATAAGTTACAGGTGTACCTCTGAATCCAAATGCCTATTTGCTTTCCCGTTAAACGTCCCATTTATTCAGAGACGTTTTGTCGGCCTTCACCAGTCCAAGTTGTGCTGGGGCTTGTAACATTTGCCTTAACATATATGTCGTAAAATGTCAAAATACTTCGACGATTAATTACGAATCCAGTTAATGTACTGCGGTTGGTTAAGCTGAACGTACTCATAAGGCATGGTGTTTGTCCGTAAGACAAGCTTCTGATCATTTCATAAAAAGACCTCGCATGCACTAATCTTTGGCTAATTGCACATCGTGATCATTCGTAATGAAATGACAGAAGTCAACAGTCTTGTGTACATAATTATTTTCATACAGATCAACTCTTTAAGATTCGAAGTGAGCTTGTCTTCAGATATCCATATTCGTGAAATGTGGCGTTAAACAGGAAAACGAATAACCGAATTCAATTTACAGGTGAGTAAATGATCTAAAACTAAATTTTAGTGCGATTTTGTTTATTCGCACTCTAGGGTTTTCGTGTTGGAAGAATATGATATACCGTACGCTTGTTTTTACTTAGTCATTTAACTGTCGTAGCAAATATGAATAAATATATTGATATACTTTACCAATCTACAACTTTTTTTTTTGACCATAGAGTTAAGGGTATTGGCCGCAGACGAAGCAATATTTTATACCATATAGGTTTGATATGCAGTGTGGGTCCATAAGTTTTCGGCCTAACAATTTTCTAGATATGATAATAGCTTTTCAATACAGTTACCCTTTATTGCAATACACTTCTCACATCTTTGAATTAACATTTCAATCCCCTCCAAAAATAGTCAGAAGTCTTGTCTGCAAAATGGGCATAAACAGCATCCATCACTTCTTCGTCACACTTATATTTCCTTCCTAGAAGTTCCTTCTTGACTTTTGAGAATAGGAAATAGTCGCTGGGAGCTATATTCTGGGCTGTAGGATGGATGATCGATCTCCTTGAAGCCACATTTCTTCACAGCTTCCTTTGCAACAAGATTTGTGTGCACAGGTGCATTGTCGTAAATAAATAGTGTTTAACTCCCCTTTTTGCTACAGAGGCGCCATAGGCGATGGGCACTGATGATACATGAGATGAAAGGATACATTGGGAAAGGATTTATTAAAGAAGAAATCGTTCCACGCCTAAGTTTAGGGTATCTCCCCGGTATTTACCATTTATGAGGACTGAGGACAACCTGGAAAAAACCTCAGTCAGGGAGGACGGTCCTGGCGATATTCGAACCCAGACCTCCCGCTCACGAGTCCGCGCCTTAACGACCTCGGCCACCCGTGGCGGTGTGCATTGTTGTGAAGAAGGCGCATACCATTACTCAGCTTTCCTCGTCTTTTCCCTTTGATGGCAGCACGTAGTCTGTGCAGTAGGCCACCATAGTACTCCCCATTTACTGTGGTGTTTCTCTGCTTGAAGTCAATGAAAAGTGTTCTTTCACAGTCCCAAGGATTGTGACCATGCTCTTCTAGGTTGACTGAGTGACCTTGGCCTTTAGCGGCGGTGCTTCGCCAGGTTTACGCCGCTCCATTAATTCTCTTTTCGATATGGGACCATAATAGAGGACTATAGTTTCATCTCATGTAACAATGGTTCACATTAACTTGTCTCTCGTTGCCACGGCAGAGCTCCAAAAATGCCTAACAACAGATGACTCGCTGCTTTTGGACTAAGAAAGAAATCTAGGCACCCATCTTGTACTAATCTTATTCATGTTTAAATGTTCATGAATAATTCGAAGGACTGCTGTTTTAGAAAGACCTAACCTTGGTGCTATTTCTGTATCTTTGAGCCGCCGGTCTTTTTAATTTTTCCTTCCACAAGAGCGATGTTTTCAGCAGTGAGCATCTCCAAGGGCCGACCTGAACGCTCCTCGTCTTATGCTTTCTCGAGCCATTCGAAAATGTTTGGTTCATACTTTCATAGTTCAAAAAGTGAAATGAAAAAGGAAATTTCTGGGATATGAGGGAAATGCTTCCCCATATACACCGTCCAATCGCAGTGTAATTTCATTTGTAGTAAGTCCTCATT
>CM060832.1:94847500-94975000 GCA_030762175.1 Metallyticus violacea | reverse complement strand
GATAAATACGATCGTTGTGTGGACGCCATTTTATGCTTATATTTTAAAAAGAGAATATGATAACGATGGTATGTATGCTCAACCATATTTTAGGCAACATTGGGGCTGTCGCCCAGTGTAGCTCACTCTCTAAATGCACACCTATAGGGGGGAGGAATATTGCAACTAAGCCTCTATCAAGCCCTCATGCTCAAGTTACGATTTGTTACAAAATTTGATTGCCAATTATTTTTACAAAGGCCATATTATGATGTCGAGTAGCATTGCGCAAGATAGGCAGCTTCTAGCCCCTCAATAACAAGTATAAACTATGTACACAACAATGTTCCTCTGAACATTTTAGCATTGGAATAAGCTGAAGGTGGGTTCTACCTTTTACGTGTTTTTTCTCGTTAGGCAGTAGTAATAAGTTAAGAGTTTTAACAGCAGAATGTCCACACTGCGGGAATAACACCATTTTATAACGGCGGTATTTCACACACAGTTTATTAATGTTGGTGCTCAAGTTAACCAAATGGGAAAATAGCTAAGCTGCTAAGGGTGGAGGGTGGAGGTGAGAGGACCCAGGGTAGTGGAGAAAAGATTAGGAAGGACATTATCGCAGTAACTTGCCCGTGTAATGCATGTTTTCGGAGGAATATTGTCCATTAACGCTTTAAATTCTTAGGCATAGCAACTGCTAAGTAGCGAGAGGGAGGATAAGAATGGCGCGGGGCTCTTGAGTTATAGAGCAAGATTGCTTCCAACATTCGCCGCATAGCTTGCAGTGCCTTCGTGTGTTTTATAGCTTACGCACTTTACTGAAAAATGAAGACCATTCAGTGTAAAGAGGTCACAGATTTGACAAACCGCTTGTAGTATTTATTATTATCGTGCAAGGTTTAAATACGCGTACCATCTTTCTGTACTTATTTTGATTCTTTATCCATACATAAATATTCTGTCAATAATTACACTATATTTTATAAAACTGCTTTATAGTGCTCTGCGTAATGTCTCAGGTCATCAGCGTTCCATTCAGTTCAGGGCGTGAAACGGCCGGCAAATTTTGCTCGAGGTCTCTTCTTTCAGGCTTGGGGTTCTTTTTGTTCCGTAAATTTACGACACGGGACCCATGGCTTTACTTCCATTCCGAAGGAAGCTATACTTAGAATTTTTACATATCGATCCTCGCCGGATTGAACCCGCGATCTTGGGTTAAGGAGGCAAGTATGGCTACCTCTACACCACCAGGACCGACAACTACCAAATGATGGAAAATCATTGTGATCTCTTGGCTCCCAACATAGTGGCTGCAGTAGATAAAACTATTCGTTAGGATCGATGGGTAACATTGCTTATAAGCACCACGGAAAACAGAATTTGCAGCGATATTTTAAAGATGACAAATTGTGACTGGTGACCTGCTCTATACCCCAATGTAAACTGAGAGTTAGTTGCACGATTTCTCGCACAACTCTTATAGCCAATTAAGGCATTCATAGTTTTAAGTTGTCTCATTGATGGACTGTCTCCAGAGAATGCCGCCAAAGATCGCTTTACGCAAAACTCCTTCAACTTAAAGCTGGTGAGCGCCACTGAAGTTCGTTATTGTTCATTTCATGTAGCTGCTCAAATGCTCCGTAAGAGATTGGGTGAGTCTCCTAGTAAATTTATTCCCTTCGAAAAAACCCAATGAAGGCAGTTGTCTTGTCTGCAGCGAGACACAATGATGGAAATAGTGAGGCATTTATTTCATATTATTAACGGAATTTGGATTTATAGTTCCTTATCTCAAGATTGAATGGACAAGAAGAATTGCTGCTGCAGGAAATAAGAGAAATGGGGCAAAGGAGGGAATTGGGAAACATGGTGCGAAATAAACCCACATTATTATTAATGTAGAAAAAATGTAAACAAATGTTAGGTATTAAATTAAAAAAGACTGCACCGAATTCTTCAGAATCTTTTGCTTTTGTAGTAGAATCGCACGGCAAATGTAGCAAACATTTTTTCTTATTGACAGGTTGATGCCATTTTGAACGTTGATTTCACCAGAAGTACCAAAAGGAAAAATTACCCATTCTAATTATGAAACGGACAAGCTAGTCGAAACTGTACTTATGGCCCATTCCCACTAAAATATAAATATAATATAATATGTCTGTTACAAACATAATCATAATATTTTATATGTTGTAGTTAGTGATGTAGATATATTGTGTGTATATGTTTATAATACGATATAACTGTAACTTGCAACTTGTATGCCAACAAAAGAGATCGCTTTTTGAGGTTTTGCTACGGAAGCTAGGAAAGGCAACAAAAGGATCATAAAACTCTGCACAATAGGAAATATGAACCCCTTTTATTTCTTTAAAAGGAGGGAAGCTGAAGAATTTTTAAATCGTTTCAGGCTCTGTCCCCGACTGTGTAGGCACAGTTAGCCCTTTAAATCAGCCAATGCCAACAACTTTTAAAAATTCAAATAATAATGAATAGTACGTATGGCAAGTGAAATTAACCAGTCAATGATAGATGCATTTTTCAAATTTTTAAAGAAAGGCGAAAGACTTGCGCGTGTCTTTCCGCGTCTCCTAGCCAACGATTACTTACTTGAATTTAATACATAAGGAAGGCGGTCACTCCGCCAGGGCAGAGTTCGCAGAAGCAGCTGAACCCAGTTTCAAGATTTGCATGTGCGTCACGCAGTTATAAGATAAGGCAATATATGCACAGTTCGCAGAAGCAGTTCACAGTACTCATCATAAGTTCGACTTTCAATTTCACGCGCTGCGGTACTTATTTGTAGAGAAATAAATTTGTGTCGGCGTAGCTAAATCTATCGTAAGCAAAACACCAGAGGACGCGAAATATTTTGGACATTAAAATACCAGTAGATAATATGTCGCGTTGCGCGCTCTTTTACATACTGAATTCCTCTTCCAGTCCTGTTGAGTACGAATCAACAAAATAGCACAATTCACCATGAGAATTTGTTGTTATTGAATCCTGAGTAACAACACCGAAGCATCTATATCAGTCTAAAAACCACTTCAAAATTTGGAACATCAAGCCAACAACAATAACAATATCCCCTAAACCGCTTCATAATTTGGCGCCCAACGTGACTGCAATACTAAACCACTTCATAGGGAAATACTTTGTTACACTTTCGGCAAAATTATTTTCAAAGCTCACAGCTAAAGGAAAAGGCAACCATCTATCGGCTATAATCGAAGACTCCCAAAACTTCAGTTATTTTGTAAAATTCTTGAATTTTGTTTGTGACTAAAATAATAGTTATATGTTTTGTGTTGTATGCTTGTATTTTAAGTATTTTGGCAAGATATGCTAGCTTGACACACCTGAAATTATCTTCTAAAAGTTTAGCATACTCTAGTTTTCATCCTCAAAAAAAAAAAAAAAAAAAAAAAAAAAATCCTTGAAGACCTTTCGCAACATTGATTTACTCCTAGAAAACAACGGATATCAGTGTGTAACAATTAATTGGTGTGTTTGGCCTCCATAGACTCGCAAAACTTTTCAAACACTCTATACCTAACTGGTCTTGTATTCACATAATTTATCATTTTAATAACCGTACTCTACACAGGTTATAAAAGTCCCCCTTCAACAGTTCTCATAATTAACCCCTCCCTATGAAAGAAACAATGAGTTGTCATTATAGTCGGGTTTAATGCTGTTGCAAAATATGCAAAACTGTTATATTTTCAAACGTTTTTATTAACTCGCTTTCTTGTCTATGCGTGTGGAATTTTGTAATTAATTTTTCATGCACTTCTAAATGAGATAGAGACTTGAAATTTTGCACATAGGTTAGAAATGGATGTCAATACAATTTAATACGTAATTATCATGGTTCAATGGTTCCGCAGTTTTGAAAGTAAAGCAGCGCAATATTAAGCACCAAGGTTTTAAAAAATGTAAGATTGAATAGTAAGAACACACTTCTGTAGTTTCGTTAATAACGCATAAATATATAAATTTATAATAATATTTATTTAAAAATAAGAACAGTTACTAGGATGACTGTATTATATTTATCAATACAATAAATAAATTATAGTGTAGCTTGATTTGAATTTAATTTCAACGTTTTATTTGTATCTAAAATTATTAGAATTAATGTTTTTATTGTGATAACAATACAGTCGCCATGACAACTAATCAAATAAACAGCGCGATGTCGAACGCGCAAATTCCAAGAAAAGCATGGCTCAAGCGCGATCAACTGAGACGATGGAAAAACGTTCTTCTCGACTCGCTAATGACACGCAACAACATGCTAAATATTTTGATAATAATACAGCCACCATAGCAACTTTTCAAATAAAAACATCCAATGTAAATCCTCACAATTAAAACTTTATAAATAACAGTTAATGAATCTGATTTCTATTACATAAATTCAATTGCGCTAGTGTTAATGTGTAATATGTGTATTAATAATGTATTAATAATTTCAACTGTGTAAATAAGTAGTGAATGAGTATTTTATTTATCATAATATAACGAGTTACATATATTATCAAAGATTATGATTTCTATATTGAGGATCTGGCACAAATGTATTTAATACTGAAACAAAAATTTTAAAAATTAACTTTGTGTTTCTGTATTTTGTTTTTAATTAAAAACAATAATTAATCAGTTGTTTCGATATATCAATGGAGTAGATGAAACAATTTTCTATTTTAGATGTGATCAAGAGAAAACAAAATGGACTAAATCTAAAAGATACTCAATTTTTGTCATTACTTAATCGAGATATCTAATACTGATTGCAAAATTACGTGCACAGAAGACTAAAAAGTAGAAAATAATTTAATGTTTTTTTTTAAAAAAACGTGTTTTTATTTTATTAACAGAATAAAAGTTTGATACTTATTAAAAAATATAAAATTTAAACCTAAGTTATAAATGAACTAAAAAGTATAAAATAATTCATCCTAGTCAAATGCAGATTTATAACCCCTTGCAAATTCATAATCTCATAAACTTTTTTAGAAAAATTCTTCCAAACGAAAAACGTGGGGCGCATGCAATAGATAAAATTAATAACTGTTAAGGGTATCTATAGTTTAAATTAATCATACAAAAGGTTCCGACAAACTATTGCATGCGCCCCACGTTTTTCCTTTGGAAGAAGTTTTCTAAAAAAGTTTATGAGATTATGAATTTGCACGCGTTTAAAATCTGCATTTGGCTAGGATGAATTATTTTATACTTTTTAGTTCATTTATAATTTAGTTTTAAATTTTATATTTTTTTGAATAAGTATCAAACTTTTATTCTGTTAAGAAAATAAAAACGTAGTTTTTAAATGCTTTTTTAATTGAAATTATTTTCCCCGTTAATAATGCTGCTTCGTTTGCGCAAAGAGGGATGCAATTTTCCCAGGAAATATCATGTTCAACAAAATAATTATTAAAGCAATCATAAATATCTTTGCCTGTAGTAGTGGTTTTGAGTTCTTGACAAAATAAAAATTGTTCAATAATATCTAAATTATATGCGAACATAATAAAGGAAATTAATTGGCATTTACCACTTGTTTCATGGCTTTCGTCCAACTGCAAAGCAAACACAGTATCCCCCACTAATTCACTGTTCACATTAATTTCAATGTCAGGAGACATTTCTTTTATTCTGCGACAAACAGCGTTATCCGATAACAAAATTATGGATATTTCTTCCGCAGCATGACTAAACATTTTTTCCCTCCCTGGTAATACTAAACGCTCGCCAATATTATGAAGTTTTTTCTGTTGGGTTATTAATTCAGAAACTACATATGAAGCATGATGCAACGCTTTTTCAGAAACAGAAAGGCATTTTACTGCTGCACAGAGGATTTTCCCACGACTTCAAAAGACTTTCAAAATATTCTCTTGGTTTTGAAGCTACAGGAAAATGATTATGTTCTAAATGCCTTTTTAATTTATTCGATACCATTGACTGATTTGACAAAATATTTCCGCTTATAAGATACTCGGGATTTTGTTTATATTCATCTACATGCCACGTAAAGCAATATTGCAATATTCATCATTTTATTTACGAAACGCAGCGCGTTTTTGTGAACTCTGAAGGAAAATTTCGCTAATAATATTGAATTGGCACTGCTGTCATTTAACCCAGAACTTGATTCAAGTTTGTCTTTTTACAATTAAAATTTGTTCATGGTAAAATATAAATAAAACTCTTTTGATAAAATAGTCACACTATTATCCATTCACACGTGTTTACTGAAACCGACAATATGTTCAGTCGATTCTAAACTGTTTATTATCAAGTGGGCCGAGTAAACTAATTACGAGGCATTGTTGCAGGTGTTCACTTTCATTCAAATTATCGTCCGGCGGGAAAATTAACTGGGCATTGTTGCAGGTGCTAACATTTCATTGGTAATGTCTGTCTCAAAATAAAATCCACTATATGAAAGAGAATGCTGTAAAATATAAAGTGCGTCGTAAAGAGACTTTCTGGATGACATGAAATTTATTTTTCAATTGCAAAGTTCGCGACACACTCCATAGATCTGTGGGAGATACCAATGTGTCCCGGCACACCGGTTGGGAACTACGCATCTTACAACATAATAAATATGAGAACAGAACTGTTTGCTTGCTTGGCTATAATATGGAAAAGAATATGTTAAATAAAACTATTGTTTTTACTGGGTCACATTTTAATAGTTATTGCATTGTTCCAGATTATCAAAGAGCGAGAATAACTACTGCTACTTAGCTGAATTAGCTTTCTTATGTTTCCCAACCAGAGGAAGGTGTGATTCAAGATATGCTAATTTAGCTGTCTCACATGTTTCGGAACTGAATGAAGATGACACATGATACGCTCATTTAGCTGTCTTACACGTTTCCGAACTAGAGGGAGATGTGACACACGATACGCTGATTGAGTTGCTTACACGTTTCCGAACAGGGGGAAGGTGTGACCATACTCTGATTGGAGTTATCTTACACGTTTCCGAATTGGAGGAATGTGACACATAATACACTGGTTTAGCTGGCTTACATGTTTCCGAATTGGAGGAAGGTGTGAAAGACGATACGTCCTATATTTTTAGTGATTCGTTACTCTTGGCGTTGCTCATGAATTACTAATGAGGTTAAAGCACAAGACTTTCTTCTGGAAATTTGTACAAAACTGACAACCATTCGCCACTAACGGATATTTTTCTTAACGAACTCTTCCCCCAATAATGCTAAATTAACGAACACACTAAAAAAATATAATTAATGCATATTCCACATCATAGCTAAATGAAAATGACACCTTTCCCAAAGAGGAGCATTTGTTTCTGTATCTGTATTCCCAAAATAAAGATGAATTAAATATAATGTAAACTGTGTTTTACTAATTTTTATCAGGCCATATTATTTTTTCAATTAATAAAATTTAGAATGAACCAAAATACCAGCTGTTGCCACATTTATGTTTTACATTGACTTTATTTTCGATTACATATATTTGTAAATAGATGCAGTTACCCCCCGTTTTAAAACTGATATACTGATGGTAATGAATTACACCATAATAATTTCAGTGACTGTAGAGGGGTCTTAGACAAGCAATTTGAAAAAAGGAATATAGATCCACGAAGAAAAATGGAGTTATATAATGACAAAACAGTTGAAATTATACGCTGATAAGTCAGCATTAAAGCAAAATGGGGTAAAATTGCCTTGGAAGGCCATGTAAGTGAGGAAATTTCCCATTTTTAACTGTCTAAAATGTCTAAAATGTTGGACTAATCATATAACAGTATGGCACTGAACAACGGTTGAACGATTTATCGTGTTATTTAGCTTAGTTCAAGGAACTGTCGATCTGAATGTTGGCCTAATAGATAAGACATATATTGTGATTTGGAAGATCCCAGGTTTTCTGTTCATTTGAGTAGATTGTTCAGTTACTTTATTTTATGACGCAGTATGCCCACACATAAAACGTAATAATAATAATAATAATAATAATAATAATAATAATAATAATAATAATAATAATAATAATAATAATAATCGAAATTGATAACAATGATATACTTTTACTTGACATCAGTATCCTACAGACTGCACTAAAAAGACATTCTCTACAACTTCCATCCGTTATTCTGTGGTATCATTTCATTAATTAGGGACGCACTGAATATTTAGAATATTAATGGCATAACTTTGAAATTTTCACAGACAGACTGTGGATTATTTAGCTCAAATTGCTTATCTAAGATCCCTCTACAATAACTGAAATTCAAATGTGTTCACTAACAATCTTTATTAGGAAATACAAGGAGGCGAAGTAAGGTATTTATACGTACTTTCGTGACAAAATGCGAGATGATGATAATGTTGTCAGTACCTTTATCTACCAACAAAATGATAGGAAATGAACTCATAGAATGTCGGCTTAGGTTCATTTTAATCGGCTTACTGAACAAAGGGCAGACATATCGTTTTGACCGCCTGTGATGCCTCAGCAGTTAAAACGGCGTTAAACACAATTCATAAAATATATATCGTTTTGATGGTGCTCAGGATTGAGTCCTGGACCATTCAGTTTAAGTCAGGAGTCTTTGAGTCAAATCTTTCAGATTCTATCAATGTGTATTTTAATATAGTTTAAAATGCATCAGCCTTAAACAGGTTAAAAACAAGAGTTTGTGCTAGAAGTATGTTTTAGTGACCAATCAGTTCCGCGTCACAGTACCATAAGACATTTATGCCCTTAGCGCTTACGCGGTTGCCGATTTCGAGGGTCTCTGGATCATTGGCCGATTTCGCTTTGGGCTCTTAATTTTCAAGAATGTTGGCATTGCTCATGAAGCACTGCTCGTTGTTCTAATATTTCCTTAGAGAAATTGATTGGTTTTTTAAATGGATGTTCGTTTTTAATTAGGATGAACAAAAAAAAATATATATTGTTGTAAGCGAATGTTTAACTGGACAATTCAAGGAACATTGGATAGGAAGGATAGGCCCTGTTGCGTGACCAACGCCCGAATCTACTTCTCTTGAAGAATGCAATGCAAGAGCTGTTTTATAAGCATAACTGCTAGAAGTCAAAGAAAAAGTTCACCTTTTAAATAGTTAATCAACTAATTCTTTCCCCTTTTCTGATAATGGCAGAACCTAAAATGTTATTAATTTAAATTTATTTATTTAATAAATGGTTTACCTTCAAAATATTTCTTCACAATAAACGCCAAAATGACAGCGCAATTTTCCATTTGGTCCACCTCGTTAACAGCGCGGACTCATCTGTATATGCGAGGGTTACGAATTGAGGGTAGGTAGCCCATTTCACTCTACTCGTAACCATAGAATTACACTTCATTTCGCCAGAGGCGTTTGTTGAAAGCGGTAACAATATTGATGTGGATATGAAACTGCAATATATTTCATTGAGTTTGCGAATGTGTTTCCTATACGATAACCGATAAAATACACGCAAAACATGAAACAGAGAGAATAGCTACTGACGTTACTGGCCTCACTTACCTCGCGTACTAAACAGACTCTCTCTCTCTCTCTGGTAATTACTCACAGTCGGTTCATTTAAACCTCCATTGTTATACAAATTCAATTTCTGGCAAGCAAATCCCAGTAGCTCTAACTTGGAAATTGTCAATATGTTGTCAATGTAGGTCAATGCTAAGTTGTGAGAAAAACAACTTATTTGACACTTTATAAGACACTTTTAATAGATTATACGAGAATAAATCAAGTTTAGGATAGGAGAACAATATTAATGCCTGCTATTAAAATAAACAATAATTATGGTTTGTCTCAGTTAGTAGAATCTAAAACTGCATTGGGAGAATCCGGGTTTACCCTGCACCGATTTCCTCAATGTTAATTTGCTTCTGATCAACAGCGGCTAAAAATAATTTATATACTTAATAGATATAAAATACACGCATAAAATTGTATAAATAATGTCATTTTAGAAAGTTTAAAAAAATTCTGAACCTAAATTACATGCTATTGTGAAGAAACAAATATCCCACGCCCAATGGCCAAATTTCTAGGTTTTCAGAAACTATTTTTCTTAGTTTATTCTTTATATTTATACGGAGTTGAATTGCGAAAAACAAATATGAATGCAGCTAGAGCCATTTTTACATTTTGGGCTTCAGGTAAACCTCTCTTTCTAATAGTTCGATTTCACTGATTTTCATAATCATAATTGTCTTATTTTATTTCAATGGCATACACGGAGTTTCCTTTAAAACATTAAAATTGCGACTGATTTTTAAATTTTGCTTTAACCACCACTCCTACTGACCAGATTACTTAGATTTTTGGAAATTACTTTTATCAATTTATTTTAAAGAAATCTAGTGCATTTCGTTGAAATAAAGCAATTATTGCAGCCTCTAGAGCGATTATTATTATTATTATTATTATTATTATTATTATTATTATTATTATTATTATTATTATTTTAATTTTCGCTTTTGGTTAATCCCCACCCCCAATGGTCTAATTTTGCAGATTAGCAACTTACGAATCGTTTGTTAATTTATAGTTATATATCAAATTTACTTGATGAAAAACAAAAATTGCGACCTCTAGAGCAATATATATATATATATATATATATATATATATATATGTATATTACTATGCATTTTAAATATATTATTACTATATTATATATTACTATGCATTTTGAGATACATTTTATTTATATTTTTAGTGTAGATGCATATTAGGTACGATCGATCCAGATTTGGATAGATTATAAAAAAATCTTCCCATGGTTAATAGCTTATTTGCATTGGAATTCACTAAAAGTGTTAAAATAAGTACAATAAGTGACATTTTGGGCATAGCTATCAGACATCTTTCAACAAACTCAATAAAACCTTCGTTCAGCTATCCTAGTATCGTTTTGATAGAAAGAAGAAAAACTTCACAATATTACAACTGGAGTTTCTCATAGTGAGGCCACAGTACTGGTAGTTTAAAACCGTTTAGCACGCAAAGAACAGTTAGCTGTGACATATATTAGAGATTTCTACAGAAGACAACGTCATTGGAACAACCATCAATTCCCTTCAGTGTCAAATTCTTTCCATTCCAAAACACAAACACACGGAGTACGTGAAGAACAGGGTTCCTCATTCATCATGGCGTGTCAGTTTGATTAGGCAAGCACACATATGGCCGCGCTTTTAAAAGCGATTATCTAATGCGCTTGACGTTCAGATAGAACAAAATGAATATCGTTATATCTTTCAAAAGCATTTTTCTAGAACAAGTCGCGTGGCGGAAGTTTGATAAAACATGTCAATAGAACCTGAAACCTGCAAAAGAAGTGTCACGACGAAAGAATGTTGGCAGCACTGTCATGCTATCCCCAGCAGAGTCCTGGCTGTGTAGTACGTGTGATTTATGCAAAACCGATACTAAAATTTATATGGGAATGGGATGATAATCCCTTGGGACAAGATCTGGTTCCGCTTCTGGCTTAGAATCCGGGTTTGTTTTTCTTCTTCTTTCCTGGCACCTGATTCCGCACAGCTTTAACTCCAATCTGTCGGTTTCTCGCTCTCATTTGTTTTATGGGCTGTTCTGCCTATGAATTATCGTAAACGAGAGACGGATATAAACCCCTTGCTTGCCGTTTCACTCTCTATCCTTTAGTTTCGCAATTTATAAACCCAATTTGATTATTTTCATAATCCTTCGGCACTAAAATAGCTTAGAGGGATTTTGGAATGAAGAGGTTTTTAAAATATAAAACAATACTAGACGACTTTGCCTAGAATTTTTGTGGACAATGATTTTTTATATTTTTTTTTAACACAAAACACGTTTTAGAGAGCACAAATAAAGAATAGAAAACAGAAATAGATTATACTTAAGAAATTTTAAATGCAATATTTTCGGAGAATATAATCAATAAATTTAACAAAAATAATAATTGTATTTTCTTATTAATGATATTATTTTCATTATTCGACTATCTTGGTAACGCCTTTCCAAATGCAAATATTAATGTAAAATGACAGAATATCTGTAATATAATTTCATAAATGGCATCCTAATGGGTCACTTAGAAAGATCAATGTTAAAGGAGATATGTATTATATTCAATAACAAGACAGTAAAACGAATGTGAATTATTTAAATTTAAGCACATACAGCTAATAAAAGCAGCACATAAACACAAGAAAAAAAGTTGATATATTTACAATTTTGTCAGAGCCCCTAGAACTATGAAGAATCAAGAAATTACATCAGATGGAACTTTAAAATAAAGATTAATTCGAGAAATAGAGTGGAAATGAAATGTAATATCTCAAATTTCCAAAAGTAATTGTTCCATATAAATCACAGGGGGAACAAGGGATCAAGAGACACCATTCAGAAATGGACAGATCACATAAAATAATAATAAATAGAAGAGCAATGACATTTTAAAACTCCTGATTAACAGCTGTAAAATTCTTCACAGGAGACATGTGCAAGGACATAACAAATTTCTCAGTACAATGTCAAAATTTCTGCTTCCTCTTTACAGTTTGTAGTACTTTCTGTACAATCATCAAGACTGCCACTATAACTTCTATAAAACGATGAAATGCATTATGTTCATGAAACTAAAAATAAGGCGATATTACAGTTTATAAGCAATGCAGGCTGCGGCAGAAACAATGGTTCATTTTAAATCGCGCGCTATTGTTGGTCACAACTTTTTACAGAGATGAGGTTTGTACTACGCAGTGCAGTTCAAAGCATTTTCTGTACGCTATATTACATGACGTTGGCAGCTTGCTCCGTTGCACATACTTGGCAGTGCAGGGGTGCAGGTTGAATTAATATAGTGCGTTTGCAATTGAAACGTTTTTGCCGTAAGAATCCAGATTTTGTTTCGTTAACATTTCAACATCGGCTGGAATGGACAAGCTCCGTGACGGAAGGCGATTATAGGAGAGGGGTCAGGTAGTTCACGAAAACATCTGCTTGAAACAAGAAGCCAACTGGTAGGTCACTTACGGTTCGTACTCCATAAACTTGGCAACAGCAAGACCTGTTTTAGAGCAAAATTCAACGCAATCAGTTTGTGGGCATTCGCAAGTCCTTAACATATCGGATAATAGTGTGCGTCGGATGAATGCAGACTAACCGAGAGCGTTGAATTTTGCTCTAAAGCAGCTCTTACTGTCGCCATATTTATGGAGTGCGAACCGTCGGTGACCTCCCAGGTTGCTTCTTGTTTATTGTCGAAACAAAAACTGCATTCTTACGACTCAATCACCATATTTGAAAAACATTACAATTGCAAACGCATGATGTTCATTCGACCTGCATTCCATACTGACTGTCAAGTAGTACTGGGCAGCCGAGCGAGCGGCCACGGTCATATAATATGACGTACAGAAATGCTTTGAACTGCACTATGCAAAGATGCAAACATCATCTCTCTAAGAAGCCGTGACCAACAATAACGCATGATTTAAAGTGGAGCATTGTTTCTGCCGCACCTGTAAAAGGCATTGTTGCTAAGAAAATGAATATTAATTTTTCACGGAGAAAGAGATACGAAACATCAAAACTGACAAGACCAAGAATCGAACTGAGGAACGTCATTGGTACATAATAAAGCCCTAATTTTGATGGATGGAACAAAATTCGTATACCAATGAGTGAAGCACACACACACACACACACACACACACACACACATATATATATCAGCAAGTACATGAAACCTCCAAATGAAATGGAGGGGGAACATAAACAAAATGAAAATCTGGTACCAAAGAATCGTTGTTAGAACAAACAAACTTCTGTCTTAGAAAACGATTAAAGCGTTTTAAGTATATAGTTAAACTAGGAAAAGCATATTGTGGTAAAAATAAAATCATTAGCTTTTGTACTTCTATGCTCAAAGTTTAAATAAGTAACACAAATTATTTCCAAAACAACGTTGCAGACAATAAACAGTAGATGCCCATTTTTTAAATTTTCTGCCATTAATGAAAAGTGTTTTCTTAGGCACTAGCTATTGATGAATTGGCACTGCCTTTAAATGAAAGTATTTATTCATTAGAGCGCTATATTTTTTTTATTTTGATGATCTCACGAAACATACATGTCTATTGTCACACAGCTACTAGAAAATGAGATGTGCTTAAGTTATATTAACTCATTTTATAATAGAAAGTTCTAAAATAAACTATGCTATATTGGTTGTCATTAAATGCTATGATAACGTTTCTCTTCTAGCTGGAAGAAAAAGTCATTTATTTAGTGAATAAAACTAGAGTCAAAAATAATTAAGTCTCCGACGGTTAAATTATTGTAATTATTATTATTATTATTATTATTATTATTATTAAGCAACTAATAAGGAGCACTATAGCTCTATTTTAGTGAGTTCAATGCTAACTCACTTGCCGGCCTGCAGTCCCGCATAAGGGCGGCTTAGGGGAATGGCAAGAAGAACGGAATATTCTGAGAAATCCTCTTAGGCGCCACCACAAATTCCACCTACGGATGCTGGGATCGAAGCCGAACTGCAGCGATGGGAGATGAGCAGTCTAACCATTGTGCCACTGCGTCACCCTATAGCTTTATTTGTCACAAAAGATAATTGGTAAAATACAAATTCCATACTCGCACCTTCATTGTGGAACGTAAATTGGTAATGTACAGTGTCGATGGGATTTCGCTCCGCAGTGGAGCGTTGGCAACGACAGTTATGTTGGTAGCATGAACTGCTTACCACAATATTGCCTACCCTTCATATACTGTTAGTTACATAACTTCATTGAGCAATGTACCGACGACGCAGCTCGGGGGTTGTTGCAACTTAAATACTTCCGATAATAGTAAACCATCATTAAGATGAATGCGGAACAACTTCCCTTTCGCATTGTATAACATTTGTAATAAAAATGTTCCATAATAATTCCATCATAAATATTTTTGTCTTTGTCTCAATTCGGTCATAAGTGTGACTGAAGGAGCGGGAAACTGATGATTAATTCGCGGGCTTAGAATTGAATCAAAACATAACAGTGAGCTCAGTCTATATTTCAGGTAATCTTTATGCAAAAAAAAAAAAAAAAATAAAAAAAATGAATACATAAATAAAAAAATCGGAATTCACCTGCGGTACTACTAATATCTAAATTAATTTCTCGAAAAAGTTTTCAGTATGCCGGTATAATAAGGAGAAACGATGTGTGGAGACTCAGAGGGCCTTTGATGGAAAAGTCATTAAAGAAGCGATAGCTTTGCACGTCCCAGCAGTTGGACGGTAAGATACTTGTTTCGATCCGGGACATGGATACCTGCCACGGTTTCAATTATCTAGCCGAAGTGTGCATATTTACCGACACAGAACACAGGAACAAAAGAAGTAGATAATAGTTATAACTATTTAACACCACAGCGGATATCATCTGAACATATACGAGTTCATTAACACCATCACTATATAGATCGCATTAGGAGAAAGATGAACATTTATCCATATTATTTATGAACTTTTATTTCTATCCATGATAATCAGATTCGGTTAAACTATTGTATGGTTACTTGAATAATATTTTGAAGATGCTACACCAAAATAATGGAATCGGCCCAGATACAAATATATTTAAGAGGCCAAGGCTAAAAAAATCCATATGCACTGTAGTCAAAACCCAGTTCTCCCTCTCGCAGTATCTCCATACTGTTCACTGTCCGCACACATTAGATCAGTATCACTATTATCTACAATGATAAATTTTAGATAAAGAGAAAAGGGAATCAACATTGATTTGAGAATATAAGTTAGGTTCAATGCCAAAGAATATCTATAAAAAATAATGCTAGAAAAGATCTGAGGATATTATATACCAAGGGGGCCAAAAAACGTATACACACTTTCACAGTAGATATCTATTTAATATATTTCAGATTTGGACCGAAAAACAACAGTAATATATAGTATGATATTCTGTATACAGATGTGACTCATACATTATGATGCGTTGCTACGTGACAGGTAAATCAACAATGAACAAATGAAGGCAAGATTATCGTATGATGTTCTGTAAACAAACGTGACACTAATTACATTATGCCAGCGTTGCTACAACAAAATAGAGCAAATATTATCGTTTGCACAGCGAAAAGCAATATTGAAGCGGTATTGGAAAACCGAGAATGTTGTTGAAGTTCAAAGGCAATGGAGACGTATGTACAGAATAGAACCGCCAACGCGAGTAACAATTGAACGTATTCGAGACAAATTTGAAACTCATAGTACCGTATGCGATGTTCACAAGGGTAGGTCTGGGAGACCCGGCACAGCAACAAGCCCGCGCACTGGATCCAAGGCACTATCCTAGACACTATCCAAAGCACTGAATAGGACGAAGAGGTTCGATTGAATTTCCACCGCGTTCTTCGTTGGACATCTACCTATGGGGAACTCTTAAGGATTTTGTATGCCGTAGAAAACCAGCTACACTGTCAGCACTTCGGGAAGAAATTGAAACGGCATGTGCTGAGAACACTTTCGCAGACATTGCTCAATCAGTAGTTCAACGTACTCAGAAGTGTATCGACGCCGACGATGGGCATTTTGAGCAACTGCTGTAACTGTAAAAGTTTAAGATAATGCTCATCATTTTCTGTTTGTGTGAATTCAGTTTTCTTATGTCAACACAGTTTTTTCTTTGCTTGAAATGTGTATACATTTTTGGCACCCTCTGCATAGTCCCAAATTAGTTGAGCAGTTAATGAGGTTAGCGGAGGATGAATGATACCAAATTTCTTTGATCAAACTGCAGGTTAAATTTTTATCGGTGGTGTTTGAGCTCTTAAAGCGAAAAAAGTGAACTGTTTCTGGTCTCTGGCCTCATACTGGCATCGTTTATTCTCATACCATTAGAACCACTGCGCAATTTAGTACACCAGTACACAGCGTTAATGGAAAAATCAATATACACATGCCAGATGGTACTCTGACCAATAAAAATATTAAGTTAGTAGCAGTAAATGTTTCAATCCCAGCCGTCAAAAATATGCGGCTAAATAGCTATCAAGATATGTTTTCACTAATATACACCTTGTACCTCTCATGTTAAAATAGTGACATAAAACTATATTCTCTCTCCTGTGGACCTGCTATCCTATTATAAGGCTAATAAGCACCCTGAGTTTGAGCTTCTATTAATCAATTTTAATTATTGCAGCAAATAAATATGCAATATAAAAATGTTGAAAGTGACCATTTAGCTCATGTGTTAATGTTTAATCTAGTATAAGAATATTAGGAACTCCCACCAATCACAGCTGTATATTTCTACAATTTTAATATTTCCGTATTGTCACTTTCATTTTATCGCACCCACGTGCTATTATTTGCACTCAAATTCATAAAATCAGCGCAGTGAAATATCTTTATAGCTTCTTTGGCTTAAATATCAGTATACACTAGAAATAAATAATCAACATGGTGTCAGTGAAAACGTTTTGGTGAGATACTAGATGCACAAATTGGCCTTATAATTAGTTCTAATCCAAAAAATACTAAGCAAAATGAAAATATGTACGAAATCAGTTTAACCAATGTGATTTATTTTCAAAATTGTGTTTTTAATAATTGTAGCTTTAATTAGTTTTGTAGGCAATCAGGTTTTAGTTGTCTTCAATTTGTGACTAATGAGTTTAAATAAAAATATAATAATACCATATATCCTGCAAATCTTGTTAATCAAGCTTCATCTGTTAGAGATTGTTAGTGGAAATCAAAATGTTTGATCAGACACACATAGCTGCAAGCGAATTTTATGAGAGTATTATTTGAGTTTTCTCTTTTTATTCGCTATATAGTCAAAATAAATACAACTCTAGCTCCAGATTCTCTCAATAAATTCAGTTGCAACTTTCTGAATTCATCAACGAGATAACGCTCTCGATATATGACTGCAAGTAAAAGTTGTTGATTGAAGTTTTACCTTGGAAATTAACTACAGAAGCAATTATTAAAAACTTTTCTGCTGTTGGCATCTCTATTAGTGTGAAATGGGGGGAAAAAAATGCTCATTTTAACAGGGTTCCGCTAGTTATCAAATCACCCTAACGCTGAAATACATATTAATCCAAATACAAATACTGTAGACCTAATGGAAGCATCTTGCTGCATAATGTTTTATTGAAAGTGTTTCTATTTTTGGAAGGAAGAATGTTCCAACTTAGGAAAGGTTGGTAGTTATCGAAAAATTCTCGCGTGATTTGTGAAATGAAAAGAAATAATCTAATTATGTGGTGTAATCAGATTATTTAGCCATTTTTTCAACTGTTAATGCTGTCCTGACATGTCTACAATCTTCCTGGAGTCGTCCGAGAAAACAATCTATGCGATGTAAATACACTGCTTTACTCTGTACTTCGATTCTTCTGAATAAACAAACACGTGGCAAGAGACAATGCCTTTTATTAAGAACAAGAATATGAAAGCTTTTTCATTTTTACTTTTATTTTTCATTTTTACCAACTAAATACATTAGGAGCTTCCAGAGTATCTAAGTTTATTCATAAATCCATATATTCGCACAGTTTGGTAATTATTAACATTTTTCACGTTATATACACATAAATTTAAGTTTCATTAGCTTTTTGAGCACAGGCTAGAGGCTTACATTGTGGTATGCTAACCAACACAGGAAACGAAACACGGCAAAATACAAAAGGATAAACATTAAATTCCAGTGCTCGCCAAACACAATCAGACCGTCAGCACAGGAAATACATCAATGAACTGTTAAAGAAATACAAGTCACTGCAGATCAAGTACACATACTGCAATTATATACCACTGAACGAGCCATCCATCTAAACATTATCAAATAATTGACAAGCGCCAAGGGAAAGCTCAATTTCAATTTGAATCAGGGAAAATAACTAAAGTTTAAAGTAGAATCAGCAGATTCAGGTACTAAAATAGTATGTGATTTTAGCGTTCCCCTCGAAATCCCTAACTCATTTGTAAGAACAGTTCTTTGCAAATACGGTACTCTACATGATATAAGAAATAAAACTTGAACACTCATTAGATGATTCCAGGAATTAATAATGATATTAAAATAGAGCGTATGAATGCTAAAAACGATATACCAGTAGCAGTACAAGTTGCTTACAGTACACCAGCTGGAGACACAAACCACATGAAACAGAATAGCTCTAGACGAACTTCAACATTGAAATTACAGCCCCACAATTTTCATACACTGTTAAGAGATGTAATTAAAGGCAATGAATATAACAAATTGAACGATTCCCATAGATAACAAGGCCCAGGAGAATATATGTGAACAAAATGGACACCATCTCGAAATCAAGCTCAGGTTACCACGGAAACAAACATTCAAACTCCTTTCACATGCACACCTACAGGGAATAAAATATAAATTCTAAATGAATCCTGTGTCAGTGACCCCCCTACCTCTGTAGATAATCGCTCTGAAATTTCAGCCTACAGTCCTGAGGAAGAAACTGCTGCATAACCCACCGAACACATCAAGAAAAAAACATCTAATTGGAAATCAAAAGGTAGCCAACTCACACACTAGACTAACAGTTGCATCTGTTACAAACTATCTTCTGAACTACACATAACTGAAGAGCCTCTATGAAAATTCTACAGGATCGCAGATATTTTAAAAACACCTTATTCATACACAGATGACAAAAAGAGCCTTGCTGAAATGCTTAAAATACTTCACCCGAACTATCAAGACAAAGGAATTAAAAATAGAACTACTAGGATCGAGAAAGTCTTACTTACTGAACTTAACGTAGAGAACAACACTTAAAAGCAAATCGCACTAAATTTCAAGTCATTTTCAAGAAACATGACTTCTCTCCTGCTTTAAAGAAATCTAAAAGAATTTAATTCTCAGTACGAATTTCTAAAACAATAGTTACACACCGCCCTCGAATAATCTGTTTGCAGGAAACTAATTTCAAAAATAATTCTACAGTTAACATAAGACACTACTCTGCATACAACAAGAACCGTACCATCTAGTGAAGGGGTGGGTAAATATGTTAACAATAACATAGTAAACAAAGCAGTACCAACTGTAACTAACTAAATTTGAAAATCGTAAAGACCAAATCATCATTACTCGACATCGGATTGCCGGTCCTGGTGGTGTAATGGTAACCGTACTTGTCTCCTATACCCAAGATCGCGGGTTCAAACCCGGCCAGGATCGATGGATTTTTTCGGGTGTAAAAATCTTAAGTATGACTTCCTTCGGAAGGGGAGTAAAACCATGGGTCCCGTGTCGTAGATTTAACCAACGAAGAGGATCCTTAAACCTGAAAGAAGAGACCTTTGAGCAAAATTTATCGGTCGTTTCACACCCTGAATTGAATGGGAATCTGATGACATGAGATGTTGAAGAGCGTCCGTAAATAAATAAAAAAATACATCTGATTGCACACACTAAACTAACACACTCGCATCTACTGAATAAAATACATCATGCTGAATGCAACATCTGTCATACTGTCATCTCTGTAAGACACATGCTTTACAAATGACCACAATATCAACTTCAGAGAGCACAATATAACCTTCCAGTCCTTCAAGAAATCCTCAACAATCCATCTCATAGTAAAAATCTGCTTAAATTCTTAAAATCAACACATTTATATGATGAAATATAATGTAACATAATGAAATTCCTGTAACATTATATTAATGATAAGTATCTGACATATAAATTTGTAAATTCCATAATTAACATATTGTTACGATATGAGTACCAATGTATGATAAAGCGACATAAAATAAATAAAAAGAGCAGAGAAACACATAGCATTGCTGAAAAAAAAAACAGTCATGTAGCGCAGTGTGAAGGAACTTTTTGAATTGCCAATTACGATGCAAAAAAATGCATGTTGCTAATTCTAATAATACTTTGAGTTATAAAGAGAGAGGCTTTATAATGAACAAATCTTTCACGGCCGCAGTTGTTCTGCATATTTTTTTTTATTTTGACTTAAGCCATGTGCACTTTTATTAAGTTAAATCTACAGCAGTTAAAAGCTCTTGCTATCTTCCTCTTCATGGAGTGATAATTATATATATATATATATTTTAAATATATATTAAAATAAAAGAAATCGCTAAATTTTATGACCCCTGTGGTGTATAAATCGAAAGTGCTAATATTACAAAAATAGGAACTATATTAAACTAATATAAAATTGAATAAACAAATTTTAGAGAAAGTCACAGCGCTTCTGCATAACCGCTTTGGAAACATTCCGTTGCAAAATTACAGTTTAAAAAGGGAATACGTGTACTAAAAAAGCAACGCACCGTAGTAGCCCCAGTAATTGAAATTCATGGAAGGTTAACGACGCGAAAGGATTCGCCATGGAATCTGCACTTGCAGGAAGCTGGCCGAAATTCCACACTGGCATGCCTTGTGTCTCTCACCGCTCTTGGGTCACACAATCCTTCGCAAATCATGCGTGTTATGCGACAACTTCCAATAAATATCGCCTCTCAGGACGCTACTGGAAAGGAACAAAGCTAAAGGCCAACTTGCATCTGCTTCGCTATGTAATGTTTTATACTGCCTTGAACTATGTTACTATTTGTTCTAAATGCAAAATAAAAAACGTGTTTTTTATCAATTAAACATATACGTAGTATTAAGGAACAGAAAACAGTTAACACTTCAGGCTCGCATTCAGGAGGTTCCTGGTTTTCCCTTGAGTCCCGCTATGATAATCCTGATTTTTTCGTAGTTTTCCCATGTCACTGAGGCGAATGCTGGGTTGGATATTTACATTCCGTGACATCGTTCTTTCATTTCCTCTCACTTCATTCTATAGCATCAGTTACAGGGTCAGAAGCGTCAGGCGAGACGGGCTGTTGTCTTGTGGTGCAGATGGTTTGCGCTCAGGAGAAAATTCTTGTTCCAGTATTTTGGACATCTATGGCGATACCTCACACCTACGCCCCGTCCCCTTGTATTCACTGGCCACCCAGTGTGTCCTTCATTTTCCCGTCCCAGAGTTGCCCCTTAGGGGAGTAGTAACAAAAATTGCCACTAGAGTGGCCGAGGTGCCACGGTCCCAATTATCCCTATCCTTATTCCTATCCCTATTCCTATTCCTATTCCAAACGCGTAAAAATGAATCTAAGAAATAAAAATGGAATTAAATGCTATATGCCAATGATTACATTAACCATATGACTTTTGTCTGAAGCACATTCGATTCTCATATCTGAAATAAAGCTCAGAAATTTAAATGAATAAGAGTAACTTTGCAATTACACAATTTTTACTTTTAGATAAATGTAAAAATGTAAATCCAATTGATTTTTCTTCCAGTTCAGGTGTAAAGTATGCCGAACTGTACCAATACTCAAAATTTGTAGGACGCGTTCATTGTTAACTATAACTAAACATGTACTGAGTATTGAGAGCTCTTTACACATGTCTAGGTTTGTCATGTATTTATTCATTTCGTAAGCAATAATTCAACCTGTAGACATAAATACGGGGAAATTACATTTTATTAATTAATGTTCTGAAACATTTCAGAGAAATAGCACCATACATCACAAGAAACCTTAATAACCGCAGCTAAACTTACAGAACACATGTTTCTGATGTTCAAGCGTGATTGAACATTGGTCCAATGGTCCAAGCTCTATTAGTCAAAAAAGCCCATAATAACTGCGTATAAACATTAAAGGGCAAACTTAAAAAAAAAAAAAAAAAAAAAAACCTAAAAGAGAGAGAGAAAGAGAGAGATTTTAATTTATAAATTATGGCATCATCATTATGACAGATAAGTAATTCTTCAAGATATTCATTGTGACATTATTGATTTTAACATTTTTGAATCATGGTTTCATTAAAATGGATATATGACCTCCCAAACCACAAATAATGAATAATAAAAACCTCAAGAGACCATTCCCTTTAATGAAACTGTCAGCTCAAAATTTGTATATCCATTTAATAACTTTTAACTAATTACAAACATGGGGGTATCTCCATCCAACAATTGAAAATTATTATAGAAAGAAATTTAATACTGTGTTGGATTTCATCATTGCCGTCTAAGTAATTTATTATAATCGACTTTTTGTTAGCAGAGAGACTATTGCAGTGACATTAACTGAAGAAGTGCATCTTTTATAGTGAGTACTGTTACAGGCAATGTGCGGTCCTGGAACTTGTATGTATGAAGAGTGACAAACAGGAACACTTGATTTGTGTGACAAACAAATTGTGGAGAGATGTCTGGCAGTAACCAATGATTTTTAACAATGGAAGAATTGAACTGAGTAAAGATAATCTCAATGATAGAAATTAAAGTATGGGCTTCGTGGTGGTATCATTTTAGGGTGCAGGAGAAATTTTTTAAAAAGACATCACTCTCTGATGTGAGTTGAATTCGAATGAACAAAACATCCAGCCCGTTAATGAAGAAAGACTTCTCGGAACCACCGAAATGTATTACTTAAAAAGATGATTAACAGACAATAAATCCTACTATTAGTCTGGACCATCTTATAATTCTTTTGATAGATAAAATATCAGTCACCAGACTACTCAATGTGAATCATTTGTCCTTTGACATAAACCTTTTTGAAACAAGGTTTTTAGGGATCCAAGTACCTATATACTCCATCAGACACATGCAAACAAAGTATTTTCTGTCGTTATCAGTTCTGCCACAGCACAAGTATTCATCAATGGCACTTAGACGAAAGCAGTACTGATATGCTTTATAAACAACCATGAGCAATTAAAAGTTGTAGGTAAGTAATAATTGACCTCTCCCCAATTCAATTAATCCAGGGTTTGATATGTGGAATGAAGTCTCAATAGGGTTGCCACCTTGAAGAAATCAAAAGTCGGAACATCTTGAAGAATTTAAAAGGGACACTTAAAGGGGTCAGTATTGCATATTACAAATTAAACTTTAAATACTTTAAATTAAAAATAAAATACAATTACTGTATTAAACATTTCTAAAGGCATTACAATTCACACCCCTCCGCTACATTGAAACACGAACTTCAGTGAATTGATTTCTTAGAAACAGAAACACAAACCTATTGTTGCCCCCTCTTCCGTTTGTAAACGTAAGCATCAAGTTTACCAACTGTAGAATTTTAAATAAAAAGAAAATAGGTGTTAGTATTGCTGATATTAGTACCAATAATGCTAGACATAAAACCTTAAGAAAACTCAACAATAACACTCGGCTTGTAACCTAAAAACAGATAAGTAGGGACATTTGGACATCCCGTCATACTGGTGTAGATACGGGACAGTTACAAAACAAAGGAGGGACGATCCCGACTAAATCGGCGGCAGTGTTTAACCTAAAAATATCGTTTGACTGCCTAAATGCTTGACAAAATTGTTATTAATTATTCGCCTGTTTTCTAAAAAGCGAGACCTATTATGTACATCTTTAATTTATTTTGTTTTATTTTTTATTTTTATTTTTATTTATTTATTTATTTATTTTGCTACAGGCTAGAATTTAACCAACATATAATAAATCGTTTTACTTTGCATTGCCGAATAGCTGCAACACATAACTCGGGTCACGGGGTCATAAGTGGTGATTCGCCCTGAAAGTTTTAAAAAATCTGTCTGCTTTTTCGAGGTTACACGCAAAATTATAGCTCTCCTCGGTCTGACAGTCGCAGAAGCCAATCCCTGGAAACTGAGGGGAAAAAACCGTCAGATTAGGACAGTACGTGACATGTATGTATTGTTGGATTAGCGTGCTAGCTTGTCCGCCATGACAATTAGGAGGCAACCTGAGGCTGACATTGCCACCGCAGCTTAACAATTATACGTTAGAGAATTTACAACAGAGCTAAGCTTTAAAATAACTTAGCTCGGATGCCGTCATTTCTACTTACACACGGAAAAATATGATGAATAAGTAATGGTGAATATTATCTAGTAATATAAGCACACCTCACGAACTAGTTACATACCAATAAAATGTTTATATTTTGTGGATATCATGTATGAATATATACATACCTATACATAGAATCAGTCAAACAGTCAATTTTACCATATCTTGAATATCTTCCTGCACTCATGTTCATCCTTCTATGACCTTTCTTCGTTCTTCTCTATTCACTGTTGTGCCATATTCCAAACCCCTTTCTCTCATTGAATTCCTTGTGTTCATATTAATTATGGTCTTCCGTTCTTTCCTCTTCTTATGGGATATCATTCATAAACCTTCTTCGGCGATCTATTATCTTGTGACCAAAGCGTTTTAATTACATTTATTTTTAGTTGTCTCAACTAAAGATCCTTTTTCTCGAATATTTCTGATTTTGTCTTTCTGTGAAATATTCGCCAAAAGGTGCAAAAAATAAACTTTTATGGAATATTATTTTGTTTATCTTTTTTATTTCAAATAACAGGCCTCAGATTCATAAGTTAATGAGCCCTTAATAGTAAAAGTTTTGTGTGATCATTTTAATTGAAATATGTTTATTCCATGAAATACTGTTTAATTTTGATATTGGTAATCTTAATCTGTTAATTATGTCTTTTATATAATTTTCGTGATTTCTATCCTAAGTTACTTTGACTGCAAAATATACGATGATTTATACTTCTTTTTTCGTATTAAAATTATATATATATTGCAAATTTTATTAATTTCAACGTATTTTGTTCAACCCCCAATTCTCATATTCTTCCAAACTTAGCGTGTCATATATTCCATGTCTTCGTAATTGTCTGCTATTAGCAAGTATCAATGAATTTATTGATAGTAACAATCCCATTTGTAAAATGTCTTTTCCCAAACAGTTTAAGAATTTTTTAAGGTTGAAGTAGATGTTGTAGTCTCAAAAATTCCTATTAATAATAATTGCTTCTGATGGATAATTTCCTTTCATTTCAGGTATTGTTTAACAATGTCAAGGGTGATATAATAATCAATGGTAACAATTATGATCAGAATTTTAATATTATAATTGTTAGTATATGTATATAGGCATGTATGTCTTTTTGTTCATTAAGTAGCATTCAATCAAAGGTTACATTTCTGAACATCTGTCAAAAAGGCAGACTATATAACAATAAGGACATGCTGGATATTTGTCGGAACGGTTATATAGAGGACGATAGCCTCACCTCGGAAGAAGATAGGCTTTTGTTACCATTGGACCCATTTTACTCTTTTGCAAACTTTCCAAGACAGGCCGGCAGATGAGACAAAACGTTTTATTACTCTTTAAAGAGAGGCGTAGTAATAAATATGGTTTCATCAGTAACAGTACTTATCCCCCCCCCCAAAAAAAATCCGCATGCGGAAACCGGTGTCTTAATAAAAACCAGAATTTTAGCTATTTCCGACCATTTCAAAGGAATACCGCTTATATGACCTAAACTTGTCTTATCGCAAAAATTTAGCGTGGGGATCTGAGTGTTAGAAAATTGAAAAAAGTAGCGGGAAAAAACTTCAACCAATAAACGCCCCTCAAAATTGGATGACTGAAGATGAATATACAATATTAAAGATATCGTAATAACCAAAGAAGTTTAGATGTGAATCGATTTCTAGAATATGTGAAGAAATATAACTTCGTAGGGGCGGAGCGAATTCACATAATAGATTTTATGTCAAATATAAGATGTATTTTTTTTTTTTTTTTTTTTTTTTTTTTGTGGAATACAGAATATACAGAGATAGTGTAACGGGACAGTACGAAGGATCACGACACCGAGTAGAGAGCGGGCAGTATAATACAGTGATGATAGTAACGCAGTCAATACTTGACAGATATAACACTACAGTTCAGTGAAAGAAATACGTCATCTTTAAGATAATATCTGAGTTAAAATACATTTTTGTTTGCTTAGTTTTGCTTTTTAACACTTTTAGGGTAGTTTTAAAATTGTTCTTAAGAAAATAGGATATGCACATTGAAACAAATATACAACATGAATTTATTTTAATTTAATTTTACTTGTATTTCAATTGTTCTGGAGCATAAAAACACATGAACATTTAAACATTTCAAGTCTTTATAACGTTAGAACACTGAGTTTTTTTTAAAAAAGTTTTAAAACCCTCAATTTTTTAAAAGTTTATTTTTTTTTTTTAAAGTTTTAAGTTGTAAGGCACTAAACTTAAGTAGAACATTTTTCAATTAATCAATTGAAACATTAAAACTATTTCAAATTAATCAATGCGACTGAGAGCTTTCAGGAAGGCTTTCCTCACGGATGAAATAATGTTGTTAATTCCTGGGAGATTGTTCCTAACCTATTCAGCTACTCGGTGTAAGCAGTGAGCAAGGCAGGTGATATGCAGCATGTTAGGGTAGAATATTTTCAATGTCTCTCCCGCCTTGATCATGTAGGCCGCACTGTCGGTCACAAAGAGTAGAAATTTCTCATCACGGTTTTCTGATGACCATAGGATGCATAAAGCGTCTTTGATGGTACTGTGGTTCGTCTTGTCCAGCATCTTGTATAATATGAGGCGGGGCTTACCAGGTTCTGTGGGGTCTGACTTACCCAAAACACGTTAACAATGAAGCTACCACAGCTATGGGTGGTCTCATCTGCTGAAAGCCAGATATTACAGATGTAATTCTGGTCTGATGAATTCAATCTTTTTCTCGCATAGTTGGTGCAAATATTTTTTCCTTAAGGTTGGTTCTTCTGGTATCTTTCGGCCACTAATGTCTTGAAGAAATATACAGAATACTGGATTTTGTACCACGTGCCATGGCACATTTGCTGATACTACCACACATAAATGTGAAATTAAAATTGTCTTCTGAAGAGCCAGAAAAACCCGAAACTAATGCTTGGAAATGGATCCTTTGTTTTCTCTCAATGTTGCCGACAGTCCTGCAGAAAATGCAATTTTTGATCACAGCTCATTTACTTTTGGCACATCTGACAAAATACAATTATTATCTGTGGTAAATTCGAGATCGTTGTTGATCTACTGTCTAATCAACCAACTTTTAGAAAGCTTTCCTTTTGGCATTTTGCTGTAGCTGTTAATAAACTGTAAGTATAAGCTTCTTAATAATGCATTCAGTTTGCTTCTAAAGTTACATCCGACAACCTTCTTAAACGGAGCGTAACGGACAACAAAGAAACAGAAGATGTCTATTCGACAGTAATAGGAGAAAAATAGCCTTGAATGTGAAAGACAAACTTGGTATTTCGAAATTTAATTAAGTTTGCTTCTAGGGTGTAATGAGTTCTATAATTACAGGATACAACACTAAAGCACCTACGGCTCTTTCCAAAAGTATTTCATACCGAAATTTGTCCACATTCTGCTAAGCTAAAAAGCAAGCTCTTCCTCAAATCAAAGAAAAAGTTCAGCATTCATTAATATTTTAAGTTTTGCTAGCAGTTAATAATAATTAAAACATTTAAATATATGATTTATGGACCAACTTCTTTTAAATGACCATGTGGATTTAATGTGTGTAAAAACCATACTAATAAAAAGTTTTGTGTGCTGCAGCATCTTGGATGGTTGGGTGGTCTGGGGTGGAGGAGCATGCTTTCGGTACTTGAGCCTTGCTCATTTCTGGCACTTTGAGCCTAGGCCCCCAATGGAAACACCTCAGACAGGAAGGGATGAGGTGAGGTAGACACCAGATTGCCAAGCTACTGCTGTGGTGACTGCGCGGACGCAGATGACTTCCGTAACAGTTTCCAGATTGAACACCCCGAAGGCAGAGAAGCTCCCTCCTAGTTCTTCCAACCCCTTAAAGGTTCGCTTCCATTCCAGACGCGAAACAGATACTTTGTCAAAGCACAAGCCACCATGACACCGCGCCAGCCCACCTCGCTTTGAACCTTCTAACAAAACCTACGAGATAAAATGATTGAAATTAGGATAACGGAAAATTATTGTAATGTAAATGTCCATCTCAGAATTTGCCTAATTAGCTAGGGGTAATTTCGAAAAAAAAAACAAAGGTTGGATGGCAAGTTCGACAAGAATTGAACCCGGCACCTCCCGAACACGAGTACAGAGCGTTACCGTTCGAGCCATCCGGCTTTGCTGCAACATCTTGTGATGTATTAGTGGAGTGAAATGATTTAAGTGAGGGTAACTTTCTAATATAGTAACAATTTGTAACCAAAACGTGAGTAAGGCATTGTTCAATGAAATAGTTGTTCCATATAAAAGTTAAATATTCAACGTGAAGGATCATTTTCGAGCATCCTTGATAATGGCCTCGAATAGCCCGTGAGCTAGTAAGCTTTTTCCGTGATAGTTTCCAGTGATTTTCTCCTGAGCGTTCGTAATCAATGGATATGGCTAAGAAATTCCGAGAATGGGTTAATTTCGGCTTTTTATTAGGATTAGACAGATCTTCTTGGTTGCCTTACCGTGGCCACGGTTTGGCATTACGCTTCAGATAACGCTTGGTATGAGCCTTCTAACTATATTGTATGTAAATTTTGACAGGCCTGATTGGCATGTTCCTTTGTGCCCCATTTCACGTAACTATATAGTTGAATGGGTCTCAAGTTTAAGCAATGCTTACAAGCTTAATTACAAGTCAACCACTATTTAATTATTTATTTGCTGTTTTATGAAATTTTGTATATAAAAGTTTATGAATTCATTTATTTATTTATATTTTTCTGGGGGTCTTAAAATTTTCCACCCACGTCGTCCACATGCATCTTTACTTGATAGATAAAAGTTAATACAAAATACAGTGTGCACCAATTTAATATTATTTCTCATTTAAAAGCCTCTTATGATCCTAAATTCCTTTGGTCTTAATTGAGAATATTTTAAATACAGTTGGAACAAAGTAGTTCTAAGCTGT
The DNA here is from genome assembly GCA_030762175.1 of Metallyticus violacea. Taxonomy (NCBI): domain Eukaryota; kingdom Metazoa; phylum Arthropoda; class Insecta; order Mantodea; family Metallyticidae; genus Metallyticus; species Metallyticus violacea. The sequence goes on along the minus strand of CM060832.1, from coordinate 94,945,111 downwards.
TGACACATGCCAGTTTTATACATCACAAATTAAACTTAATAAAATAGTGAAGTATTGTGAACATTTACTGTTGCATTCATTAGCCTGACAATTGTAAGTTATCGGTCATGATAAATCCAATATTTAAAAATCGCTCTAGCGGCATTATAATTTGCTTTTTCGCAACGAAATTTCATGTATACCATTTAAATAAAATAAGAAAAATAGTTTCTGAAAATCAGGGAAGTCCGGCATTTAAGAGTGGGTGTACCAAAAGCCCAAAATTTAAATATCTCTCTAGCAGGAGCAATAGTTATTTTTTCATAAATAAACTTGCCATATACCATTTAAATAATATAAGGAAAAATTTTCTAAAAATCAGGTAAGTCAAATTATCAGGAACGGGAGTTTACCTGAAACCAAAATTTTAAAAATCGTTTTAACGGCACCAGTATTGGTTCCTTCACAACAAAATTCGTAATATACCATTTAAATAAAATAAGAAAAATAGTGTCCGAAAAATGGCGAAATTGGACAAATAGGAATAAAGGTATAAATGATAATTGAATTTTAAAAAGTGCTGATATTTAATTTTCTCATAATGTTTTAAAATAAAAGACAAATTAATTCAGCATAAAATGTATTTATAACAATATATATGTTTTATATTTAACAATTGTCGTGAAGATAGTAAATATGAAATATTAATCTAGTGTATGAAAATCGACGTACTTTCGATTGTTTTTATTTGCTTTGTACATTGTAGTTGTTTCTGAATAGTAACATGTTTTTGTTTTGTTGAAACATATGGAAACCTTCTTAAATACACAATGTAACTCGAAACTTTGGTTATTTCTCTGTATTTTATGAATGTAAAGATGATATCAAGCGCTCATAAACATGGCTACATTTAAAAATGTGTAAAAATCTCACATAGTATAGCTTTGTCTATCAGTGGTCTTATATTTAATTTATTAACAGTATACCATTAATTTTGGTGGCTTAATGTGAATAATAATAATAATAATAATAATAATAATAATAATAATAACAATTCTAAAATGTTATTTCTTTTTTGTATAATACTTATAGATTGCAGGAATTTTAATTTTGTTCCCCTAATATCACACAGTAATACCATAACTTATTTCATTTCATTAATTAATAAGGCCATAATTGGTTTTTTTTTAAATTACTCTAACAGGTGAGGAATTCGCTTAGTTTACACAGCTCTGCGTGACAGACTTTTATTTATTCGGGAAGATAAATATTTCTTATAGAAGAGCAGATGTCAGAACGGATAAGTTATTAAATTTAAGTTGTTGGCTCTGAGTATTATGTTTCTATTTGTCATATGATCCAAATTAATTTAATGATATTTCTAAAGATATCCATGATTTTGAATATTTCTCAACACTCACATAGACTTTCTTCTTTACCATGTAGCTACTACTAGCATTTATTGATAAATTATAAGATGAGCGAACACTTTACTCTATGCAAAATGTTAATGAAATTCGTTCAAAAGTAAGAAAGTGCATTCTTGTTCACCCCACTTATGCTTGAATAAGATGCGAAACCGTTCTTGTCGGAAATAACACAATTAATTATAATCAACGAGTGGTTTTGAAATATTTCAAATAGAACTATGAAAATCATGGAAGAGAATCAACTAACAGAACAAGATTTTCTTTCAGAATTCAGCACCACGGACTATCCCCAAAACCATCAACCAGTTATAGCAAAAGCTGAAGAATACAACCGCATCAATGAATTACCAAATTGCTATCGACTCATTGAACATGCGGATGTCATTGAAGCAGGTGTTGAAATCAAATATATCAGAATTTGAGATAAAAATATACAAAGAAAGTTACGTAAAATTAAGAACCTAGTTCTAAAGCCTGAAATTTAAGTTGGAAAACGAGGTAAAGCAAAGCGACCGATTGTAGTAATTTGTTTGTACATCTGCCGCAGTATTTGTTCAGAAAAATAACTTTATCAATTGGCATACTTATGGATGAAAACTTCCGAAGTGGCGTTAGGGCTATTAGCCAAGTTAATTATTGTACAGACCTGGAACAAATGTTGATGGAACTAAATCAAAGTAACAGCGAAGTAGCCTTAACAATAAACCAGGCAAAACTGAAGTTGAATAAAAATGGTAGGAAACAAAAGCATAACTATGTAGGCGAATGTATCTGTTTGAGTGGAACATTTACAATAAGTCGGAACGATTGAGATGAAATAAAAATCACCTCACCTTGTCTGCGGCAAATATTGGTGTTAGATAATTTATAAAAAATTTGATAATTATAATATTATAAAGTTATATGTTTCTTGAATTGCTTTAATTATAAAGAGAGAAGTAAAAGACAGATTTACAAGCTGTAAGAAACTGCAGCCGGTAGTCCCGAACCTAACCGAAGAAAGCCGATTGGTTACGATATGATAAAATGAGTAAACTTACTTTTTATGTTGTATTATTATTTTCTTTTTGTTATACTTAATACCAAACTATCCTAACCTAAGGTATAAATTACTTATCATACTCTATTTTTATTTTGTTAAACTTAACTAACCTAATTTAACCTAGCCTAAACTATGAAAAAGTAATTTTTGATTAAAAATAGTGTAGAGAAATTATGAAGATTAAAAAAAAAAAACTAGTAACACTTATTTATCCTGAGGGAAAAAAAAAAAAGATTACGAGTAAGAAATAATAAAAATTGAGAAATCGAACCCACGACCTTCACATTAGCCCGATAGTATAACCTGCTGAGCTAACAGGGCTTCATGCTCAGTGTGGAATTTATTCGACAAAAGTAATTGCTATTATTAAATTCATAACCAGTCGACTTTCTTCGTTGGGTTCGGGACTGCCGGCTACAAATGCTTACAGCTTGTAAGATAAAGTAATAAAAGCCTATCAGGATCTGCCGGCAAGATGGATGGGAAGATCTTAAATATTCAGCTAAGGGACAGGTTATAGAAATTTAGAAGTTGGAAAGATAAAAAAAAAAAAAAAAAAAAAAAAAAAAAAAAAAAAGGGATGAAGATGAAGATGAAAATCACAACCCTATAGCTAAAATGGAGATGATATCATGCGGCTACTATACGGCGACAATGGGGTGCCCCAAATTAGGACACAAAATTTGAGAGTACCCGAAACAGAGAGGACTCAATGCATTTAAGTCTGAGTATGGTAGGTAATACCTAGACAAGAAAAGTCATGTATCTCTGCGAAAAATTTCTGAACTGCTTCAACGAAAGATATATGTAATTCTAAAAGTAAGTGAAAGCAAGTGCATAAGCACCTACTGGAAATTGAATAGCATGTTTGATATAGTTAGCGTACATTATAAATAACCCTTTTACAGTTTCTTACGGCAGGAGAGAATTTGAGCCAATCTTACTCTAGTAGGAAGTAGTAGCGCTGATGATGATTTATTGTACCAGTTTTAGAATACATTCAAATAAATCCACTGTCGCATGAGCCTTACGGCCATACATGCTAATATCGTCCTTATAGCAATCAAAATGGCGGTATGCATAGACACAAATAAACAAATACTTCGATATATTTAAGTTTTCTATTAATAAGTTTGTATACAAATACATAAACATGAATAAAACCCTTACTCTTGAGCCCCCTTCCATTTTCTCACACCCTCTCTTCAATTCCTCTCTCTTAAATGTAACCATTAACCTTTTTTGGAAATATTCCTAAATTGTGTGAGTTCTCGCATGCACAACACTTCCCGACAAATGTTCAAATTTCTATTGGCATTCAGAAATTGCGGTGATAAATGCTCATTTCTTAAAATCTCCGTTTCCCTGCATTCTGCCAGAATATGCCTCCAGGTGTTGCTTTCTCCACACAATGAGCAAATTCTTTTCCCGAGAGCATTAACTGTTTAATTTTCCTTTCCAAGCCCCTAATCTGAGCCATGCTAGAGCAATTCTTTTTTCTCTGCCCCAGATATCTAAATAATACGCCCTCTCCCATACCGGATGTATATGAGCCTGCAGGTTAAGCGTTACTTTTTCTGCGCATTGAGAAAAAATATTTTGTTTATCTATATCTTGCAAACGTCTGTTAACTATTTTCCAGCTATTTCGTGTAATGTTCTCTCCCCTTAACCAAGTCACCCTGGTGGCGTAGTGGTAACCACATTTGGCTCCTAAACCCAAGATTGCGGGTTCAGACCCGACTAGGATCGATGGATTTTTTCGGGCGTATAAATCTTAAGTATGGCTTCCTTCGGAAGGAAAGTAAAGCCGTGGGTCCCGTGTCGCACATTTACGGCACGATAAAGAACCTCAAGCCTGAAAGAAGAGGCCTCTGAGCAAAATTTGTCTGCCGTTTCACGCCCTGAATTGAATGGCACGCTGATGATGTTAAAGAGCGTCCGTAAATAAATCAAATCGAAAAATAAAAAAACCCTTAACCAAATATACCCCAATGCAATTTTGTCCAAGCCTTTCTTTATTTGTGATGCCCATCCCGTATCCCACCCTTCCCTTATTTGCTCCCTTAGACAGACTGCTCGAAGAAGAGCTTGATTCCTCCGAATTATTCAACTAGTATTTAATTGTTCTTATTTTTAATTTCGCCCTTCCGTTGGAAATACCACTCTTAAAAAATCCCACAATTTGCTGTACCCCTCCCTACTTGTAGTAGCCGTTTTAGAAACGGTGTTTGTACCTGATTCAGTTCCTCGGTGAGTAAAAAGTATTTGCCCTATAGGGATAACGTACACTGTAATCATTATAATAAAAAAAAAAAAACAGCCAGGCTTTATTTTCATGTAGTTTTATTACTGCTTTTACTTCGCAGTTTGAGTGATACATTATGTAATTTTGCTTGGAGTGGTTGACTGTCTTTGTCATATTTATAACCTTTGTGATTAATTTAGCAATACTAAACTAAATTTAACTAAGTTGTTTTAGCAGCCCGCATCAGCAGCATGGAATATTTCACTCTCTTTTGATGAAACAAGTCACAAGTACACAAAGGCACAGTGAATGGTGAAATCGGAAATTCCGAAACACTGATATGCACACACAGATAATAAAGCAGTAGCAGTCAATCTGGAGCAGACACTTTGTGAATGTTTTTAATAGGCGAGGCAATATTCCGTTATAAAACTGAAGTGATCAAAGTGTTACCCAAGGCGCCAGTTTGTTCATTTGCCAGTTAGTTTGGCTTGCAGAATCTTTCAATTATTATGGATTTAGTGCAAATTAAAAGCATCATTACCGCCACGGGTGGCCGAGGTCGTTAAGGCGCGGATTCAAAACTGGGAGAGACCAGGGGTTCCAATTCCACCAGAACCGTCCTCCCTGACTTTTTTTTTCAGGTTTTCCTCAGTCCTCATAGCTGGCAAATGCCGGGGAGGTACCCTAAACTTAGGCCTGGAACGTTTTTTCCTTAAAAAAATATCCTTTTCCAATGTATCATTTCATCTCATGTATCATCAGTGTCCACCGCCTGTGGTGCCTAAGTAGTAAAAACGGAAGTTAAACAATATTTAAAAAAATAATAAAAGCATCAAACGTTCCGATTGGCCTCGTGGCGCAGTCGCTAGTACATCTGTCTGCTGTACCGGGATCGATTTGGGGCTGGATACAAGGAACTTTTCTTTGATTAGGTTTCTTGTAATGTCTAGTGTCTAGTGTATGAGTTTGTGTGTTTATATTGGTTTGTATTGTATTAATAACCAGTTTGCCCATTTAAGGATTGACGTACAACAGATACCTGAAAACGCTACTCGCACTATATTGCAAAGTTACATAAAAATGAACAAATAAAAGGTTCCAATACTAAATATATCTTCAAAAGTCTAAAGCGAGAAATAAAATAGTTCCATTCTCTCATTTTTGCTTTTAAACGCAATTAACAACAGAGAACGACAGTTGATAGAGAAATAAGGAGAAAAGCATTAAATAATAAAGGTGCCGATTGGAGATATAAAGAATTAATTTGCAGATGAAGTAGTTGCAGTCTTGTACAGGAGCCCGGTTATCTTCTCAAGTAAAGGATATGAACTATATTTCAAAATAGCTTTGTATACTTCTGTACACAGAATTTTTGTCATAAAAAATTGCAGGTTTGCCCTTAGGAAGTTGTGTAATCAGATTTACCCTCATTTCCTTCTTACAAACGGCGAATTCCGAGTTTTGGGGTCAAGTTATCTAATTTCTTTCTTAGTTTTGCACTTATGTACTACCTGGAATACCTTTTTGCTCAGCTAAATATTTCCTGTTTATTCCTCTTCCATTTGGAAAATGTCCAGCTTCTGGAAGATTTGTTTCCATGAGGATAATATGATGGTAGTTCTGTTACAAAGAGCAAAAGTTTTGATATTATATTTCTATACATATAAAGATGTGTTGCTTAATAATAACTCCGTGGTCTAGTGGTAGCGTTTGAGACCACTAATCTGGATGTCCTGGTTTCAAATCCCGATTTGGTCAAGCTACTTGAGATTTTTTTTTTTTTTTTATTCTGAGAAGGTGAATGCCAGATAGCTTTAACGCGCCAAGGACTCCGAGCTCAATTGCACCACTATTCATTTCATTTCATTCACGACAACAGACACATCTATACCCGTAGTATTCAGTTAAAAAAAAAACAGACGTCGACAGAAGACCAAAAAACTACAATCACATTAAGTCCGTCCATATTTCTTGTGGTATGCCATTTGAGATGCCCTGTAATGAAAAGGACCCTAATATATCTGTTGTTGGCTCACTTCACATTAGGTTTAGTTCGTTCTTCGTTCCGCAGAGTATATTTGTTTTACGGAGATCGATTTGAAAGGACTCTAGTCGATTTTCCTATCGAACCATTATCAAATTTGGTGCTATGCAACAGCGGTTTTCAAACTTTTCTTGGCCATGAGCTTCCTTTAAAGTCTCTTGCTGTATTAACTCTCCGTTTAAAATGCATATTTTGCATTCAATGTATTTTTTAAAGTTGTATATTGGTTCACAACGTTTAAACTTAGAAAAATAAGTAAATGTACGTTATATTCAATATTTGTTTTTATTTTAGTGCTTTACACTAAATTACAATTGTAATAACAATAAAATTACTATTAAATTTAAAACACATAACATATTAATATAAATAATAGGTAACGATATTTGATGATATTTAGTTTCTTGATCACCTCCATGGTTTGCGACAAGTCGGTAGATCCTGTGTTCGATTCCGATCAGATCACTGTCTTAGTAAGGTATTTTTCGGAATTTTCCATTACCCTGAGAATATGCATGCCAGATAGCTTTAAGGGGCTAAGGACTCCGAGCTCATTTGCGCCCTTATGTATTAATTTAATTTCGTTCATAACTACAGCCTTACACCTATAGTATTCACATCCAATCTACAGACATCGCGAGAAGACCAATGCAGTCAAAGCGACAATAAATAAAACATTAAAAATGTCGTAAATTTAATTCCTAAAGCAGAGGGATGATGCTGCATTTTACTTGAAAGTATGAGAACAGATTCTGAGTCACTGCCACGAGGAGCCCAGATCGTTAAGGCGCGGACTCGTGAGCGGGAGGTCTGGGGTTCGATTCCCGCCAGGACCGTCCTCCCTGACGGAGGGTTTTTCAAGGTTTTCCTCAGTCCTTATAAATGGCAAATGCCGGGGAGGTACCCTAAACCTAGGAACGTTTCCTTCCTCAAAAATCCTTTCCTAATATATCATTTCATCTCATGTATCATCAGTGTCCACCGCCTGTGGTGTCAATAGTAAAAGTGGGCGTTAAACACCATTAAAAAAAAGGTTCTGAGTTCTGATCTTACATTTTTTATCTGTCTGTGTTTTTTCAAGATAAATGAACTTAATTAACACTTTTTCACACAAATTAGTTGTTACAAAAGGCAGCAGTGCTTTCTTAGACTCCTTTGATAATGTTGAAAAATATGCTTAAAAAGTTCGCTAGTGGATGCATGAGGTTGCCAAGATCGTTGTGACGGTATATATGAGAATTGTGGATGCTGTATGTTTTCGGCTTAATATTTTAAATTTCCCCTGATATTTATTTATTTTACCCCAATTAGCTTTCTGGTAATTCATTTTTTGTATCTACAATTAAGAAAATGCTTCTCGGATTCCATGGCCTGTGAGCCACAATTTTTTAGAACAAAAGGTATAGATGTGATGAAGTGATGCTGTACTGTATTTTTAAGGAGCAAACATTGAAATACTGATATTTAGGCAAAAAATAAGACAAATGAAAACACTACCCCCAAGAGAGAAGAATATAAAATGTACTCTACTGCATAGGCTGTTGCAGCATTCGCCTAGATTTTTCGCGACGCTTTCAATTAAAGCAACTAGTAAAATTTATCCAGAACTACGCGTTCACTATTTAATTCAGAGGGATCTGTTTAACAGAATCTTAGTGCGCGCCGAGAGCAATTATCGCGACCATTGATTTCACATCGCCCAGCTTACGAAACGAGAAATCATCAAGAGAAATTAAAAAATCTTTGATTCAATAAACTCCATCATCACTTTCGTCGTATCGTATGTCTTTTACGCTTTAGAATTTCCTCTCCCAGTCCCGTTGAGCCCCACTCAACAAAATCTAAGCGGAATACCTGAGATATTCTCATCGAGGAAGGGTTGACGATCGCAGCCATCCGCATCTCAACTTCAAACTTTAGCACGCACGCGTATCGCCCTTCACAGAGACCGCCAACAACTAAATCAACAAAACCACCAACAAAAACTACAACATTTATATTAATGAACCAAACTTCCCTTACTTTCCGATACAAGTTAAGATACGTGTCATAATTCATTTATCATTGTTTATTATTTTATTCAAAATCACCATTATATAATAAAATAAAGAAATCTTTTAGCTATTTCCTATCTTGAATTCAAAAAATATATAAATTATCACCAGTACGTTACCTGTTATTACAAATGCTTTTCCATGGAATTAAAATAACAAAAGTTAATAACATTTTTCGGGGAGAATGTACGTATGTGGATTTGGTATAGAAACTAATATGATATCTTGATGCTCTGCCGTCACCAAACGGCATTGTAATATTCTACAGTAATTTTTAAAGGCCTGTGATTTTTTACTTCTACATAACTTTTAATTTATTGCCGCTTTCACTGCTATGCTCTTCTCAAGACGTCTGAAGATTGTGGACTGAATACTATAGGTGTAAGCCTGTAGGTATGAATGAAATGAAATAAATTAATGATGGAGTCCACGAGGCCTTAAAGTTGTGGCCTTCACCTCCTCACGATAAAGAAAATTTCCAATAAAACCTTACTTAAACAATTTGACCTGACCGGGATGCAAAATAGGACCTCCAGATTGGTATTAGCAAACTCTGTCACTAGACCACAGAAACCACCATTGTAGTATTGTTCATTGCACTCTGGATGTTACTTTCTCCTTGAGGGGGCCCCGCAAATGCTGCCCTACACCGTAGTAGCGTGTTTATACATTTTATGATGAAATATTCCATATTTAATTTTGAGCTGTCTTTATTTGATATACTATTGTTTGGAAAAAACATATTTTATGGGTGTATATGGAAAGACTAATATATGAGTACCCACATATTTAGACAAACTAATTGCTTGCTTCCATGGTAATATGCACTAATTTGAAATACACCAAAATAAAAATATAATGTCAAAAAGTGTTCTAGAACATTCTATGCTAGGATAAAACATATGCAAAGTTAAGGAAAAAACCGTACGTAAATAAAGGACAACTAAGGGAGGATAAGTCAGGTTCTAAAGTTTTGTACATGTATTTGGGAGAATCCGGATTTTAATCCCTTAAAGTCGACCATTCTGAGCTTGGATTTTTTCGTGGCTCTCCCGAAGGCTTAGGAGTGGAGTGGATATTTTATTTCCATGAAATTTCCACTGTGGCATTTTTATTAATTTATTTTTGCTTGTTCTGATATAGGATCGAAAATATCAGATGAAGTGAGGTGGTGCGTTGTGGCGGTGGCTTGCGTTTTGGAAATTTTTCTGCTCCGGCGTATGGTGTGGGAACAGCCATTCTGAGGGGCTCGAATCCCTTGGAGAGAGCTCTATCGGCGTCGGAGTGCTTGCTAGGGACTGTAATCGCCGTCACTGGATCTTGGTCACTCAGCGTTTTCTTTCATTTATCATTTGCTCCCAAAATGCCCATATTGGGAACGTAGATACAAATGGCTAACACCTGAGCAATTTGAAGTATGAACCACTTAAATCATTTAATCATTTTCTACACCAAAAAAATTATCCATATTAACAAACAGAAACAACATTAACAAATAGCTGTAAGTAGTTAGTATTAAGTAACAACATGGGAACGAAGGGAATAGGGTGAACAACAAATTAACATCAGCTTTTTTCCAGTTTTTTTTTCGAGGTTACCGAAAGCAGTCTTGACTTTAGTACGCCAATCATGGTGTTTAATTCTGCTAGATGTTCTAAATTTATTCGGTAGAGAAATCCAAGAATTAATGTGTCACAAATAAGTGTAAACATATCTTACTTTAACTCTGATTTTCGTCATGTAATTCAGAACAAAGCTGTAAAAATTAAACTACCGAAATACCTATTCCAATATCCTTGTTGTTGTTAATAATGTAATGATGTAAGCTTCCCTCTATCGTGTTCGCCACTTTGCATACATTTGCTACTCTCTACTGATTAGCGAAACAAAAGCAAAATAAGAAATGGAAATGCACAACTTAGCTGGGAATGCGTAAGAGAGGCTTATGGAAATTTTGAAAGTTCTAGAAATTGCCTCAAGATATAGATAAGGGTATACGTTTGTTAATAATTAGAACTTCGCAAGTGGTAAAGAGATTTTGAAACTAGAGGAAAATATACAAAACGAGATATAAAAAACACCAGGCTAAATACCGTTTTAAGCATAAGCATAAAAGCCTAATTGTGAAGCTAAATTCTAAATTAGAAGTTTTCATTTAACAGAGTGACTTATGTTCAAGAACACTTAAAACAAAGAAGAGGAAACATCTAATACATGTTGTAAATAATTTCAGTCGAGTACTGAGCATGCCATTTTGTACAATGTAAACACACAAAACATCAAGCACATATTCAGCAGAGCAATTATACCTTCTCCACTGAAAGCACATATATGTGTGTGCGCGCGCGCGCGCGTGTGTGTGTGTACTGTGAACAAACATATGAGTAAAAATGTCCTTCCGCACTAAAGCAGTTTAGTGTATGGCGGCCCCAAGTTGGGCGCCTATTTTGTAGCAGTTTGGTCTCCAATTATGAAGCAATTTAGTTGCAGATCGCCGTATTTTGTAGCGGCGTATCGTTAATTCCCTATTGATTGCTTTGGTGTTGTTGCCCACGGTTCATGACGCCAATGTCTCAGGGTTATGTTTCGTTGTTTTGCACTCGTGCTCAACAGGACGGAGAGAGGATATCAACTGTGTTAATAATCACGCGATGAATAGATCTGAATATGTGTGGTAATTCAAAATACGCAAAATCTTTGGGGTCCTCTGGTGTTCTGCGTACGATAAAACTTGTCAAGTATACATTTAGCTACAGCGACTTCTAAGGAGACGAACTGAGAACTGCGTCCGAAGTAGAACGTATTATAGTGCCGGCGTCGATTGTAGAGCTTATTCTGCCAGAGCAGAATATCAGAGCAAATCTCATGCTCTACTGACAATCTGATCGTCTGATTATCTGAAGTGATATCCCAGCGGAGCAAATGCCTCCTTATATATTTAATTCAAATGAATTAAACTTTGGCTTCACCAAACCAACAGGGGTCACACAAGCATGCGCAAGTCTCGCTCCTTGCTTTAAAATTAAAAATTACATCTATTTTTGGCTGATTCAAATTCACCTGCCAACGCATGCCATCCGCTACTGTTTGAACGTTTAAAACATTTATGTACATTGGTTTGTTTTAAAGTTAACTGTAAAATCTGCTGGCGAGTTCATTCCGATAAAGGTATTCGAAAGCCTGTACTTTATTAACCCAACGTCTTTTAAGATGTGGCATAACATTTATCCCTTTCCTTTTTATAGCGGTTTATTGCCTCCTTGGCTCTGCACTGTTTCTGACTGGGTTGCCGTAGACAGTTACAACAGAGAACTCTCTTTTTGACGACATACAATTAACATATTAAAGTTATACTTCATGACATATATATATATATATAAATTAACAGTAATAATAAAAGTAGAATAGGATAAAACACATAGATAAAATCACACTTGAAATTGCTATATTTCGAAAGCGTTGAGTTCTTCAATGGCAAGAAGCTAGCTAACTTAGACTTTACTTAGACTTTATCTAAGTGTTTTATCCTATTATACTTTTATTATTACTGCTAATTTATTACATTGTTAATAATGTTACTTTATTTTTGTTTTATATTATATATATATATATACATAATATCTCCATAGCTAATTAAATGCACAAAATATAATAATTCAACTTTTATATATATCATACGAACTGTTTCAGCACCTATTCTGAAATAGAACGGCCGAAAAGAGGAAGAGAAAATGCACTAAGACGATATAATCAGAGATGCACGGAGTAAGACATCAATAGCCTCTATTGTCCCTATAATGACGACAGGGAACTATTATCAGTGCAGCAGTTCTGTGCACAATCAAATTTATTATTGTTTGTAAATCCTCTTATAGCTATGTAATTGAAATTTTATTGATTTATCACCTAAAACAGGTAAACTGAGCGATTATTATGTGAGCTATTTATAAAGGAGAAGAAGCACGATGTTGGTGCTGGTTAATCTCAGTTTTCATTTGATAAAGAATATTGCGGTAGCGACGGACTTTGGTGCTTGTACACATTTTGTTAACAACGGAGGCTGTTCTATTGATCGAGAAGAATAAGCAGACTAATCCTTAAAAAGAAATAAAGAGAGAATAAGGTAATTTAACCATATGTATTTTCTATTAACTTGATTGCACAATAAAAGTTGAAAATACATTTTCTATCACCATAGCTGGCAACTCACGAGTTTTTTTTTTCTTTTCTTTTTTCCCACAGATAAAACTCGCCCGCATTAAAATCGGGAGGACGAACAGCCCATGATACTTACCTACTTTCAGCTAAATGTTCAATGCTGCAATTTAGCATAGTGAGAGCATATGAATGCAATCAAACATGTCACAGAAAGCGAACAAGATTTTGTTCCAGTACTACGGCGCATTTCTTGATTCATAAAACTCTATTGGTTGAATTATTCTACACCTACCATCTCCACAGTACGCAACACATGTCACCTTTAGATCATGAAGAGAAACTGTAGATTTTAAGTTTTGCAATGCTATTAGCTATTAGTTTGATTTTGTAACAGACATGATTTCTCACGCTAAAATTTAACTTTACAATCTTTTGTTATCTTATTCAAAATGTACACATGATACTAAGTTTCATTTTTGTTGATTTTGATTCCCGCCCTTAAGAGATGTGCAAGTTGATGCATGTTCAGTTCCGCCTATAGCCCCCCAATAAATATAAACCTATTATAATATGTCTGTTACAATCATAATCAAATTTTTTGTTTTAGCTGGTGAAGTAGATATCATGTGTGTAAATGTTTATAATACGGCATAACTGTAACCTGTTAATTGTATGTCAACAAAAGAGAAAGTCTCTGGTGTTAACTGCCTGCTGTAGCTTGGAGGCTAAGAGAGTCATATAAAAACTTTACAATAGGGGGAAAGAAACCTGAGGGTAATATTTGAAGCCCATATTCTTTTTTAAAAGAAATATTAGGGCAAGATTAATAAACGGAAGTGCTTTAAATTCGTTAAAGAGCACTGACCCCGACCGGTGGTTGTACAGCTAGCCTTTTAAATCATCATCAACAAAATATTTTAAACTTACAAAAATAGCGAGTGGTACGTACGGTAAGGGAACTTTAACCAGCCAATGATAGATGTATGTTTTAAATTTTTAAAGAAAGGCGCGAAGATTGTGCGTGCCTTTTGGAGTCTCCAAGTCAATGCTTTTCATTTGAAATTAATATATAAGGAGGAGGTCACTCCGCTTGGGCATTCATTTCGCATTTGCTCATTGCTCAGGAGGCAGTCTTAAGTTTTATATGCGGCCAGATAAAGGCAGTTGGCAGAAGCAGTTGTAAGTTTGACGTTGCTGAGGCACGGAGTGATAAGATCCACACGCGGCAAGATATACGCAGTTCGCAGAAGTGATTTGCAGTACTCGTATTAGTTCGACATTAAGTTCATACACGACAAATAAGTTTGTTTCGGCGTAGTCAAGTCTATTGCATGCAAAACACCAGAGGACGCGAAAGATTTTAGATATATATTTAGATACATTATATCTAAATATTATATCACATCATGTGCTTATTTACACCATTTAATTCTTCTTCCAGGCCCGTTGAGTATGAGTCAACAAAATAGCCGAATTCACTCTAAGAAATTGTCATTGAAGCAAGGGCAACAATACCAAAGGAACCTATAATCAATGTATAAAACCATTTCAAAATTTGGCACCCAACGTGGGGCCAGCAACAAAGACGACGATAGCAATACAAACAGTCAAACCGCTTTATAATTTGGCAGCCAAAGTGGAACTGCCATAACAACCTTCTCATAATTTGGCGCCCAACGTGGCTGCACATACTAAATCGCTTCAATTGTATAGCAGACTTATGGAGAATTTGTTCATCCCTTAGCACAGCTCGAAGATGCTTTAAATTGTTTTAAGAGGGTAGGCAAACAAATTCAAAAGTAGGTGGCTCCTGTTTGTGCTCTAACGGAAGGAGAGCATTGACGCCGCTGTTGCGGAGTTTCTTTCTGCTAATGATTTCGATCCTGAGAGCAAACAGGAAAGCTCTGAGTGGAAATTTACATCATCACCCGAAAAACAAAATAAGTGGTTGTTTCTGCTGGAAAAAACTATGGTCATCTCACTTTTAGAAATTCCAGGAATTGTTTACCTGCACAACTGTAACTGGGCAATACTATAAATATTTTCTGAAAACTCTCCAAGGCCATATTACACGCAAAAGGCGGCATTTCCGTGCTGCCCGTCCACACATTGCAAAATTTGTTGCTGAATATCTCACCGAAAACAACGCGAAAATGTGTCACTCACCTCCACTATAGCCCAGATTTAGCCCTGTGTGGCAATTTTCTGTTTCCCAAATTGAAGAAACCCCTTCGTGGGAAGCATTTTTCCCAATCAGAAGCAGTGGCGTAGACTGCGGAGGCAATTGGAATAAAGGAGCTGTGAAAAAATGGTTTCCAACATGCCTTTTTAAGACTGACAGAAACGCTAGAACAGGTGCATTGCGTCCAACGAGGATTACTTTAAAAAAAAAATGAAAATTACGAGGACGAGTAAAAGTATGATGTCAAAAAAGCATGACACTTTTTTACTGGAAAGCCTCATAGTTACATCCACTAAGTTGAAACAAAGCTCCGCCTTATAATTAGAAAAGAGATATCGATATACTCGTATCCAACAGAATGAAACATCAACATAGACATCTGGATCAGTGGCTTTTGGTATAGCACTTTGCATTGGAAACACGTACGGGTGTTAACATTGAGTTCTGCAAGATACCACGTTCCTGTGACAGGAGGCTCAGTTCAAGCCTTGCTCTCACGTATTCAAGTGTTTTTCCAGAAGGAACTGTTTACACTTTACTTCTGTTCGTTTAAGACAAAATCCTTTTCACACCAGTCTTTGAACAAATCACGTACATGCGAACTTGATAATACATATTCACAAAACAGTTTTGTACACTTGCCATATAACTTGTTCATTAAGAAGTACGTTGCAAAAATAAATACTATTTAACAATGAGCATAAAGTACTCGTCTTATTGGTATAAGAACATAGTTTCAATTCGCACCGCGCATATACTTCTCGGCGGTTAAGAATAAAAAGTGTGCCACTCCGACTACTGCACTCACAGCTCCGCCAAAATGTTTGTCATAAACTCTTGGTTGGCGCACATTGTATGTACATGCATCGAAATAATTTCAAAGATTGCACAGGAGTCTTAGTCAAGCAAATTGAGATAGGAAATGTATAGTCTGCCTATTCAAATTTCAACATAATGGCAATGAGTATATTGTGGTATCACACAATAACGGACGACGTTATGGAGCATTCGGTATGCTAGTGACGTCAAATAAAAGCAGGCCATTATTATGGAGTAGGATTCTAGCTGATTGCTTTATTTTCACACCTGTATATATCTCAAATTATAATTTTAAAAAACAAGATGCAAAACCTGTTTCTCATAATTCGAAACTATAACCTTGGCCCTTTATGCCTACGCCCTTCCGGGAGGAAGAGATGATGGTTTGGGAAACCACCGGGTGACCAGGATTTTCGGGCAGTGACTGCGCGAACGCAGGTGGGGTTCCTAACATGTTTCCAGAACGTAGTTCCCTCTAGAGTTGTTCCAGTTCCTCGGTAGATCTATTTCCACCCTTTGCAACGCAACCTCACACTGCGTCTTTCCCCCTTGGCACTTTCGATCCTGTATCAGAACCAATTGGAATGAAACTACATAAAATGGGAAAGTGGAAAATTAATGGAATGTTAATATCTATCTTAGCATTCGTCTAAGCGGCAAGGGGGAAAAAACTAAAGTCAGGATGCTCAACAGAAATTGAATCCGGAACATACCAAATGCGAATCTTCATCTGATGGAATATGCTCGGTGACATAGAGCTTTTAATGGTATTACATCTTGAAAACGCTGAAGAGAAGATTTGAAAATGAAGCTTTCCTTGCACGTGAAGCAAGTTTGAGGACAAATTTAATCGCATTTTGCTTTTGTTTTAAAACTGACTTATCAATATATAAACTTTATCACCATAATATAGTTTCATTATTTTTATTCTTGCACAATACATTCCCTATTTCAAATTGTTTGTTTAAAACCCCTCTATCATTTCTGAAATGATTGTTGTGTATATGTCTTTTTCATGAAATGTTAAGTTATCTCAATTTTATTTATTTTTTTTTTTTACTTATATCTTTTCAAGTAGTTCTTTATGGGTAATTTTCTCTATAGAACTTATGCGACAGTGTCGTGAAACTATCACAATGCCTGCTATTTGTATTATTTTCATTTTATAAACTACATTAACGGTTCATGTTATATGTAACTAAAGAGTTTATAGCCAATGTTAAGCCAATACTGGAATCCCTTTTTTCATGCATGCAGAAAAAAAAAGTTGGAAAAATAAATTAAACTGGCAAATTCCAAGCCATGACTGGATATTGAACCAGCGATCATTACTAATGAAAACAATAATATTTGTACCAAATTCTACAGTAGTTAAACATATTTTTAGTGGTGCAGTTAAATACTTAATCAGCTTTAAACCACAAAATTTATTCAGTTGAGATTTACGTATTTCCCCTTCCCCCATCCCTAGAGAAGAAAAATCGTTCTTGTCGAATAGAACGGCGCCTCAGGGGCATATATACGAGAAACGTGAGTAAGAAATATCAAAAACATTCTGTGTGCTAATGTAATAAACACAGACAAATAGTACCACAGAATATCTTTGCTTTAAAATACATATAAATATGTACTAACCCTTGAAGCTATCGACCACACAAAGTTCACATTTTGTATGTTCTCCAATGACTCCAGCTTCGTTTCTGGAATACGTTTGAATTTCTGCTATGTATCTGATGCTCCCCAGGGACTTACTTCATATGAAGCGTGTACAAGACGGGGAAAAAGCAAATATATAGAAATAGTAAACACATTCTTAAAGTATTACAATTTGTTTTAGCCACAACGTGTGGTAAAATATAAACACTAAATTCCCTTTCTTTTAGCAATTGACTAGAACGTATTTATCTATATTTAGTAATTGCAGTTTTAGGTATGTGTGAAAGAAAAATTACCTTAATATCGATAACGAACACTATGGATTTAAAGTTTATACTTTATGCGAATAAAATCTGCCAATTACAGAAGTAAGTGGCAAGCCGCTGTAAGTCACAGTTTTGTAATAAGTGTATTTCAAATCTCAGTTATAAGACAGTAAAATAAGCTTAAATTGTGCCATTCATATTTAATCAACATTAGCTGACTTGCTCTACAGCAATATTAATATAAACATGTTGATATGAATTTAAATATATGAACTCTCTACAAGGATAACTGTTTAACCTTAAAATGAACTCACTTTCAATATTTCTTTCATTTTATCAGCGAATACCGAACGAATGAAGCTATTGCGGTTGTACCCATGAAGCGATTTTGGAAAAATGTATTCAAACCTCTATCGATCCTAAAATGATAATGAAAAAAAATATATAGCGGTCATAATTTTCGTTATTCTCAACGAAACTGAGTATATTAAAATACATGAGCAAAAGCAGTTTTAGAAAAGCATGTCAATCGAACTATTAAAAATGGGGGTATGCCTGAAAAACAGTGCACGTTTTTAAAATTACTCTAGCGGCCACAATTTTATATTCTTTTAAAGAAAAAGTATAACATGCAATTAAATAAAATTAGAAAAATAGTTTCCGATAATCACTGAAATCTCATTGTTAAGAGGGGGGATTTACCTGAAACCCAAAATTCAAGCATCACTCTAATGGCATTAATATTTGTTATTTCGCAACGAAACTCTAAATATACTATTCAACAAAATAAAAATATTCTTTTTGAAAATCAGCGAAACGAGGCCTTTAGTAGAGGGGCTTACTCCAAACCCAAAATTTAAAAATCACTCTAGGGGCACCAATACTTTTTTCTTCACAACAAAATTCAGAATATACAATTTAAATAAAACAAGAAACATATTTTCCGAAAATTAGGAAAATTAGACCATTACGAATAGGGGTGTATTCGAAAACCGAAATTTTAAAAGCGTTTTTGCGTTTAATTTTCTATATAGTGTTTTAAAATAAAGGACAAATTAATTCAGCACCTAAACTGCGTATAACGATGCGTATATTTTATATTAACAAAAGCGTCGTCGTGAAGATAACAAAGGTTAAATATTAATCTAATGTGTGTTTGGGCATTATATTTATATGTAGAGCATTCTAACCTTCAGAAAACGTTTTCGTTACATGTTTTTACTACAACAACATTCCCCGTTTTTTGGATCAGTATTTATCAGAATAAAATTCGTATTTTTATAAAATTTTTACAAGCGTTAAAATTATATTTCTTTTGTCGCATTGGCACTGAGGATTCAGGTCTACTACTCCTATCCTTCTACTGCACAGTATAAGGAAACAGCAACCCGTCTTGCGGCATTTACTCATAATCAACATCGATCTGTTCAGAGTCTAAAACTTCAATATTGTGACTAATTGTTAAATTAAAGCTCCGTTTATCTTTGGGCGTTGTTCTCTCAGATCTTCCTATTACCTTAGAGAAGTAGCATATATTAAGGGCTTTGTTTAGTAAGTATATTTTTATTATGTATTAAAGTTGCAGCATACAACAACTCTTACAGAAGACTCTCTTCTGCTTCTTCCCTTTTACATGACCGTTTCTTAGTTTTCTAGTTATATGCCTAATAAGGAGAGAGCAGCTGCTGTTTTTCATAACTTAATTTAAAGGCATTGCCAAACATCAGGTATGCACCTCTTGTTTGTGCTCGTACTTAGACCATTGCTGCATACTTCTATACTGCTTTTGTTTGGTTCTTTCAGTTTTTGCATGTACTTTCACAACATTGCTGTCAATGCAGACATTTATCACAGAAAATCAGTAAGCTCCATTTCTTGAAGAACCCCCTGTAACATTCGTTTAAGAAATTTTTTTGTACAACGATCTCGCATGACTCCGATTAGGGACTTGCAAAGGAAATACTATAATTAATGCTTCAGAGAAAGATTTGCCCACTGTTTGAAGAGAGTGATATCTAGGGCCATATTCTGGCAGAATGCAGGGAAACAGAGATTTTAGGAAATGAGCATTTACCATCACGATTTCTGAATCCCAATAGAAGTTTGAACGCCTGCAGTATAGTGTTGGTGCATGAGAGATATGCACAAAAATCGGGAATATTTCTAGCGAAGACTAAACAAAGACGGACAATTAATATAGAGAAGACAGAGGAGTTGGAGCGGGGAGATGTATAAAGGGAAGGGCGGCTCAGGGGTAAAACTTTTACGCGTGAAATGGTGTTTAACGCCCTTTTTTTTACTGAAGCACCACAGGCGGTAAATTCTATTTGTATTTGTAAATAAATATACCAAATTATTCTAGTAAATGTGTGATGGTAGTATATTGATATGCTTGTATGTATTGAGTTGCCAAAAATGTGTACACACTTTCACAGTAGGTATCTATTTAATATATTTCAAAGTAGGACTGCAAAACAACAGTAATGTGTAGTATGATGTTCTGTAAACAGATGCGACTCATATACATTAGGATAGCATTGCATGTGATAGGTAAATCAACAATGAACAAACGAAGCCAAGAATATTGTATATCAAAAATGAACAAATGAGGCAAAGATTGTCGTATGATGTTCTGTAAACAGGTGTGACTTACATTACGTTATGCTAGCGTTGCTACAACAAAATGAAGGCAAGATTATCGTTTGAACAGCAGAAAGCAATTTTTAAGTGGTACTGGAAAACCGAGAATGTTGTTGAAGTTCAAAGGCAACGGAGACGTGTTTACAGAACAAAAGCGTCATTCATACACTCTATGGAAATAAGGAATTTTACTTCCAACAGGACTGTGCACTACTACATTACCACCTATATGTACGTGGGTACCTTGATTTCAATCTTCCAAGGCACTGGATAGGACGAAGAGGTCCGACTAGGTTTTCACCGCGTTCTCCGGACCTAATGGACTTCTACCTATGGGGAACTCTTACGGATGCTGTATTTCGTAGAAAACCAGTTACACTAACAGCACTTCGGGAAGAATTTGAAACGGCATGTGCAGCAATCGCTGAGGACACTTCCGCAAACGTTGCTCAATCAGTAGTTAACGTACTCAGATGTGTATCGACGCCGATGGTGGGCATTTTGAGCAACTGTTGTAACTGTAAAAATCTAAAATGATTAGTGCTCATCATTTTCTGTTTGAGTGAATTCAGTTTTGTAATGTTAAGAGAGTTTTTTCTTTGCTTGAAGTGTGTGTACAATTTGGGCACTCTGTGTATGTATATACCTGTGTATAATTGTATGTGCGTATGTATGTATAAATATGAAGGAAATTAATGTTACCGCTCTTGAATTATATATATTTTGATTGTTAAAAGTATGGTATCAGCACGTACGGCCATAAAACCCATGGGATAGTTATAATTACATTTGTGTATTTCGAAATCTGTTAAAGTAAAAGTCCATTGCTACTAATAATTCCAGTAAGAAAGAAACTTTCATATACAGTCACAAAAAATGTATATTAATGTATAAGATTAAGTGATATTTTCTTTCAATTTCCTTCGTAAATTTTCATTTAATGCAATAATATGTGTGTATTCTCGTCATGATCAAGATATTTATACCAAAATGTTTACTAAATAATACGTGTTTATAATTACATTTGTGACTTTTTATATTTACTTGCAAACATTGTCATTATGGAACTGCAGTTTAACATGGAAAGGAATGACTTCAATGAAACAGCAATTTGCTCTTATCTTTAGAATAGCCTAATAATATAGGACACAGATTTCAAAATTTCAGGGAAACTGACAGAACCCAGTTATGTGTATGCCATTCCTAACATGACTTCCGTTTATTTTTCTTTATATAAGCATTTTTAAAATTTAAAATTGTTTCTTTCCTTTTTCTTCATGAAGTTACTTTTGATATATTTTGATATGTTTATTTTATTTATAAATATATTTTGTTTTATAGTTTATTATAGAGCATAAAATCTAATATCTTGTATTTGATAAGATGGACATAGTTTATTATAGAAGCATGTTGGATCCTTGCGCCTGTTGACGTTTTATTGTACTGTATTTGTACTATTGAATTACACTATTGCTGCTGCTGTTACTGCTGAATTCGCTACTTGTAAATGGGTAATACTAATATGATTTTAAGTTCACTGCCTATAGTAAAGGTATTGTTGTTAATCCCAGAATATTGTTATAGTTCATTCTTGGGTTCATGTTACGAATGGCGCAGAAAAATAATTGATAACACTACGTGAGATTAATTTCTAATGTGAGCAATAAATGTATCAATCTGTTTGATCTGTCAATCTGAAATAAACCGCATCAACTCCGGTTATCCATGGGCTTCTAAGTGATACTCAGACCTGGAACGTGTGGAAAGACCACCCAGGGGGCGTCTAGGCTACAAAACCTTTGCAGCAGTATGATCATAAAACAGGGATACCCTCTCTTTTAGCTAAAGCCTTCCCTGCCAGAACCATAAAAGAAACAAACAGTGAAAAATAAAACGTTTAAACAAGAACAGATAGCTGCAAAAGAGTTGTGAGACAAAGACAGTGAAAAGAAAAACTGTGGTATCGTAAATGATGGCACCGCACGAGAGCCATTTATGGGGAGGGTCTGACCAGGAGAATTATGTAGTTGAAGATCGTAAAATGTCGAATTGGCCTGCCAAAACATACAACTCCGAACTGCGTCACTCGCTTCTAACGTCCATTCAGCATTTGAATGCCGCAATATATGTTAATGTTATGTGAGTGCGATAGCGAGAGAAATTTAGAAATATAGTGTAAGTAATATGGTATTTAAATACTCAATCATACATAATTTGACCACCACGGGTGGCCGAAGTCGTTAAGGCGCGGACTCGTGAACGGGAGGTCTGGAGTTCGAATCCCATAGGACCGTCCTCCCTGACTAAGCTTTTTTACAGGTTTTCCTCAGTCCTCATAAATGGCAAATGGCGGGGAGGTACCCTAAACTTAGACCTGGAACTTTCCTTCCTTAAAAAAATGCTTTCCCAATATATCATTTCATTCCATGTATCATCAGTGTCGCCGCCTGTGGTGCCTCAGTAGTGAAAATGGGCGTTAAACACTAATCAAAAAAAAAAAAAAAAATCCCAATGTGATCATGAAGATTGAAAATTTTGAAAGGATGATGCTCTCACTACGTACATACTATAATACGTTCTTCAATTTTTTTTATTAGTGCTTAACGCCCGTTTTTACTACTGAGGCACCACAGGCGGTAGACACTGATGATACATGAAAGGAAATGATATATGGGGGAAGGACTTTTTAAGGAAGGAAACATTCCAAGCCTAAGTTTAGGGTACCTCCACTGCATTTGCCATTTATGAAGACTGAGTAAAACCTGGAAAAAACCTCAGTCCGGGAGGATATATCCTGGCGGGATTTGAACCCCAGACTTCCCGCTCACGTATCCGCGTCTTAACGACCTCGGCATATATGGCGGTAAGTTATTCAAATGAAAACGCAATCAATCATAATAAATTATAACAGAAAAATATTTTTGAAATAGAAAATAAAAATAAAAGAAAGTTGTTCTTAATAAATGTTAATAATTATTAAACAATATAATAAGCACTACTTCAGTGAGCATTGCAAAGCTTAGAAAATTTGGCATGTTTATATTTTGAATAAATATTAACTGCTATCAAATACGTGAATGTAGTGATTATATGCTGAAAATATATCAACCATGGCCACAGTTCATAATCATCATAAATTGTTCAGTTTTGGCGTTAATTTTCCACCATCAGAATATCCATATTTTGCAACTATAATAATAATCTGTATACATAATTTAACACTTCACCTTTCCCAAACTGTAGTGCTGCATATACTGTGTGCTCTGTTATATTTATCAACAGTGCAATCCAGATGTGCAATTAGGCAAGGTTGCCGGAGTCAGTTTCCTTTCTGTCTCTTTCTTTCTTTTTTCTTTCTTGGTGTTTTTTT
The DNA here is from genome assembly GCA_030762175.1 of Metallyticus violacea. NCBI lineage: Eukaryota > Metazoa > Arthropoda > Insecta > Mantodea > Metallyticidae > Metallyticus > Metallyticus violacea. Next base: position 94,921,221 of record CM060832.1, on the reverse strand, counting down.
TTTCTTAAAATATGAAGACTAAATGATCTTTGTGCCAATAAACTCCTTACACATGCCCGCCTGCAATATCGTCGTTCGTCACGGAACATTATTATAAATAAGGAATATTTTGCTGTTAAAAATGAGAATACTTTCTAAAGAGTTAGTCTGGAGCATAGTTTAAGTTTGCAACTTCAGAGTGGCAACTCCAGGCGATAAGGATGTAATATTCGCGCAACTGAATGAAGTTTCGCCATTATAATTACAATTACAATGAAAGTAAGCACAGAGGCCATGACTGGAAATGTTGTTCTGTTGTGTCCACACATTTCGGGCGTCTTTTCAGAAAATGTGTCATTCACATGCATCAGTTTTTGCTGGAAATAATCAGATTGGCATTCAATATCAGTCAGTTGTTCAGAAAATATACGAGTATGTCATTCGTGTATCACTATGCCTTTATGATATTCACGAAAAACATAGGAACCATTACTCGTATGTATTTACTGCGCACCATACAACGATTTACTCTCATGTAATGGGGTTTCGTGTATAAAATCGGATTTTTCTACTCCAATTCCTGTTAAATTTGTTCCGAAATATAACCATGTAAATAAAACCGTGCTTCAACAGTAAATAATATTAAGCATGGATCGATTACTCCATCGATAACATTCCATGACATTTACTTACAGAAATTTACCTATATATCAGGATCACATGCTTGAAACAATGACCTTGAGTTTTCAATGTTCAATTTTCTCAATTTCTGAAATGAACTAAGAATGACAATTTCCTAACAAGTCTATGACGTAGGCTTTCGTGGCCGATGTTTGTCAGTAAATATTTTCGGTTTATGCTCTGAGGTGAAGGAATGCAAGATGCTCCAAACGTTGGATGGTATATTAATGATTAAACTTCGTGTGGCATGTTGAAGAACTTTTAAAGTTACTAAACAAATTCCAAAATTGTGGCCCGACAAAATTTTAAATATTTCCTATCATAAGGTACGCGTTTATTTTGATTGTAATTGCACATAGAGAATTGCACACACATTCAAATCGTTATGAATAATGGTGTGCAGGGTTGTCGTGGTCTCTGTGATATCCCAGTAATCAAAGGTTGCCATCAGCTAATCATTTCAGACACAACCTCATGTTCCTGGAGACCGCGATGTTGACGGAAGACCTGTACTCACATTCTTGTGTGCAGATTCCTGCCGCTGGCGTAGAGGTTGACCCAGGTTGACTGTCTTCTATACACAACTTCTTGACATAGCCTTCCTTCCATAGTCCATCTGTGTCCATTCCACTTCCATCTTGACCGCCAAGGGTGGCCGAGGTGGTTAAAGCGCGGACTCGTGAGCGGGAAATCGAATCCCGCCAGGACCGTCCTCCCTGATTGGGTTTTTTTCCAGGTTTTCCTCGGTCCTCATAACTGGCAAATGCCGGGGAGGTACCCTAAACTTAGGCCTGGAACGCTTCCTTCCTTAAAAAAATCCTTTCTCAATTTATCATTTCATTTCATTTCATGTATTGTCAGTGTCCATCACCTGTGATGCCTCAGTAGTAAAAACGGGCGTTAAACACTACAAACTTCCATCTTCTCTACTTGAAAATTAACCAATACTGTCCTTTTTCTGCACACTCTGCATACAACCGCAATCTAGCATCTGCATGGCGTACTACTATCAATCCATCGCCCTACTAATGTACGTGCTCATGTATTGTAAATACTTTCCGAACGCCCCTCGCAATTTTCTTTTAAAAGAAAGACTTTTTAAAGAATTCCTATGCATTAATTCTGGTCATAAGCTTACTTAGACTGCAGTTTTCCAGAAGATAGATTAGTTGTCGACTACATTCTCAGATTTGTCATCCTTAGTTGGGGGCTTCCAGTTGCAACTCCAAAATTGCGACAGTTTTGATATTAATTAAAAAGAAGGCTAATTTGATTTCATCTATTTCCGCATTTTCCATGGGAGTTTGCCCTTTATTAGGATGGTCACTATCGCCTGGTAAGCAAGTTTTTTTTTTTTCGGTAAACAAATTTTTGGTTTCTTATTGTATTATAAAGAAATATCTAATGTGGGTACTTTTTGAAAATCTCTTATTCAGCATTATTCGAAAATTTCATCATTTATTATTAAATATATTATATATAATTAACATATAACGCATGTAGTATTATTAATATATTAATATTATAATTCATTATATCTTGTTAATACATTATATATACTCGTATATACATATATTTATCATGTATATTGCCAGAGACACATATACAGGTTTAGTTTTTAAAAATTCTACTTTACCTAAATAGTTTTTGAAGCATATGATTAAATAACATGAAAAACATTTTTTAATAGTGTTTAACGCCCGTTTTTACTACAGAGGCACCACAGGCGGTGGAGTATGATGTGCATGAGATGAAAGGATATTAGAAAAGGGGTATTTTTTTTTAAGAAAGGAAACGTTTCAGGCCTAAATTTAGGATACCTCTCCGGTATTTGCCATTTATGAGGGCTAAAGAAAACCTGGGAAAAGCTGTAAGGAAGGACGATCCTAGTGGGAATCGAATCCTTGACCTCCCGCTCTCGAATTCGCGCCTTAACGACCGGGGCCACCAGTGGCGGTAACATGAAACTCGTGCGGCAATAACCATATACAGTGAAATCAAAAATTATATACCGATTAATTATATATTAGATATTCCTTTATTTACAATCCTGTAAGATTCCATATAAGATAATACAAACAATGTTTATTAGCTGTTCATCTATTCTAAATACTTTATATACCAATTCGAAGGAAAATTTCACAGAGGGTGCCAAAAAAAGTACACTTAGTTGAAGCAAAGAAAAAAGTGTGTTAACACAAAAAAACTTAATTCACACAAACAGAAAATGATGAGCACGAAACATCTTAGACTTTGCAGTTACAACAGTTACATAATACGACGTACGCTGATTCTGCTAGTCCCAGTCTCACGTGCACATTGCTTTATAGATTTCTGCGGTGAATCCTCGAAACGTTCCAAAATCATTGCCGAGGACGTGGGGCTTGTTGCTGTGCGAAGTAACCGAGATCTGTCCTTGTAAACATCGCATACGGTACTATGGGGTCTTAACTTGTCTCGAGTGCGTGTAATCGTTACTGGCGTTGGCGGTTCTGTTCTGTACACATGTCTCTATTACCTATTTACTTCAACAATATTCTCGCTTTTCCAATACCACTTCAAAATTGCTTTCCGCTTTCCAACAATAATCTTGACTCCATTTTGTTGTAGCAACGGTAGCATAACGTAATATTAGTCACATCTGTTTACAGAATATCAAAGGATAATCTTGGCTTCATTTGTTCATTTTTGATTTACGATAATCTTGCCTTCATTTGTTCATTGTTGATTTACCTGTCACGTAGCAACATTATCATAATGTATGTGAATCACATCTGTTTACAGAACATCATACTACACATTACTGTTGTTTATCGGTCCAACTTTGAAATATATTAAATAGATATCTACTGTGAAAGTATGTATACATTTTTTGGCATCCTTGGCATATAAAACTTTTTATAACATTTTATGGTCATTATCGAATAAGAAATAATTGCCAATAAGAACGAAATTTTCTTCACTAATAGTGAAATATAGATTGGAAGAGAATTAACGATGATAATTTAAGAGGTAATCCTGGATAACAGGAAAAAAATTATAACCATATTGACATTTATCATAATCAATTTTGACTTATTTTTCTTCAGTTATATTATCTTAATTCGATGGACCTCATAAAATATTCTAAATTTGCAATGATTTCATAAATCGAAGAATTTGGGTATTAATTTGAACAGCATCAATTTCACAAAATTAGACTGGATTAACGAGTCACTTTGCTGAAACCGCATAAACATCAAACTATACGTAAAGCTGAAGTGACAATAGCTCAAAACGTAATAACGGGGCCAGGAGTGTAAGGAGGGAAGATCACCCGCTCGTCTGGAATAACTACGAGAGCTACAATTAGGCCTCATTGTCAGCGATTCCCTGAAAAAACAATACATTCCTACTAAACTCTGAAAAATGCATATGAAGTTGAGAAGACAATTTTTAGCTCTGTTGTTCTCTTCTGTTACTAGCCTTTGCCTGGGAAATGAGAAACTAATGATCCCCAGTAAAAGCTTAAAAGGAGTAAGGTGCAAAAATAATAACAATAATTTTGTCGCGGTTATTACGCGTACAGCACAATTAGTTTATTTTGCAGATTATATTGATAATGTATAACGTCCTGGAAAGTGAAACGTGATTAACTTTTTCTATATTAAATATAACATCATACTAAAACTAGCAATACAATAAAAACCTAAAGGGAAAATAAATAATGAGCGTCCGACTAAACGTTGCATAAAACATGTGAAAACTGGAGTAAAAATACAGAAAAAACATGTTTTCTGGCAAAAAAATTACAAAATTGCTTAAATGACCCAAGCTTATATCAAATTCATTGTTGTCCTATAAGAATTAACTTGTTGGTAGTCGGTCCTGGTGGTGTAGTGGTAATCATATTTGCCTTCTATACTTAAGATCGCGGGTTCAAACACGGCCAGATCGATGGGTTTTTTCGGGCGTAAAAGCCTAAGTATGGCTTCCTTCGGAAGGGAAGTAAAGGCGTGGGTCCCGTGTTGTACATTTACAGCATGATAAGGAACCTCAAGCCTGAAAGAAGAGGTCTCTGAGCAAAATTTGTGGGCAGTTTCACGCCCTGAATTAAATGAGGCGCTGATGACCTGAGATGTTAAACAGCGTCCATAAATAAAGCAAATCAAACAAAAAATAAGTTGTTGGTTGACACTGTTAGAGAGTAAAATGCTAAGATATTTACATTTCCTGTTTGCAAGTCCCCATACAAATTACTCTTGGGAACTGTAATTCCAGTACGACCCTAGAGCTCTGTGCATGCTCTTGAATTGGGCCAAATGCTCATCGGATAGCATCGATTATCAGCAGCTTCATTGAAATACACCGCTAAACCAATGCATGTTCAGACTTAATGCTTCAATGACAAAGACAATGATTTGTGCTTCTCTCAGGAGAACGGTGCTGTGGTCTTGTTTGTCCCTCAGTACTGCGCACAATTATGCGTATAAATCTCCAAATTCTACCATTCACAGCTCCCTATGGACCTCTTAGTTAAATCAGTGAAATAAATTCAAGTGGAGCGATTAGTTGCGATTCGGGGAGTCGAACTCGGGCGTGGAACCACAAAACAAGGCCATAAACTCGGATAACAGAAGAGGGGGGGGAGGGAAGCTGCAAGCAGCAAGAGACATCGTGGTGGTTTTAGGGCCGCCGCTTGAGGTTGACCGTGTACCCACCGCTACAGCATCCTCCATCAAAAAGCCCACGTTTAACTCTGGCCCCAATTCGTTCCCTTACAACTTCAGTAATCTGTTAATTAATTAAACACAAATGATAATTAGTAAGGCTGTATTACTTTCTTCTTTTTTATTTCATTGCTCAAATGCCAATAAGTTCGTCCCACTAAAAATGTTCAAATATTGCAGTATATTTATTCAGGTAGTTTCCTTTCAACTTTAAATAAACCTTACGTATTACTCCTAATATATCCTACTTATTGGACTTTTTGAGTTGTATCCTTAGCATTTAAGGGTTAATATTAATATACATTTAATCAAAAAGAATAATTCAATCATCTGAAATACATAATGATAGTTAATGTATGTAGGAAAGAATAGGCTTTCTGGATTTATTACATACATTGAAGGCTACTTAATTTTTAAGGAAGGTTTGTGTAATATGATGCCAAAAATGAATTTATTACTTCAGCATATAAGAATTGAATATCATTAATTAACATTAATAAATTATTCTCCTGCACAACCATTTATAGTAGTCGTTCCCGCTACTGAATAGCAGAAAATATTTGTCATTCATAAAAGAGGTCTAAACATTCAAGAAGGCGTTGTTTTAAATATTCAATGTCACTAATTCCTTTCTTGTAATTCATTGAACATAATTGTTAATAGAGCAAAAACGTTCATTTTTTTACAACATTATAAAAATTAAAATGTATGCATAATAAATTTCAAATAAATACAATCGTGCCAAAAATGTATACACATTTCAAGTAAAGAAATAACTGTGTTAACATAACAAACTGAATTCACACAAACAGAAAATGATGAGCACTAATCATCTTAGACATTTACAGTTACAACAGTTGCTCAAAATGCCCACCATCGGCGTCGACACACTTCTGAGTACGTTGAACTATTGATTGAGCAACGTTTGCGAAAGTGTCCTCAGCGATTGCAGCACATGCCGTTTCAATTTCTTCCCGAAGTGCTGCCAGTGTAGCTGGTTTTCTTCTGTATACAACATCCTTAAGAGTTCCCCATAGGTAGAAGTCTAACGGAGTTAGATCCGGAGAACGCGGTGAAACACAATCGGACTTCTTCGTCCTATCCAGTGACTTTAAAGATTGTCATCAAGGTACTCACGTACATATAGGTGATAATGTGGTGGTACACCATTCTGTTGGAAGTAAACTTCCTAATTTCCATAGAGTGTCGAATGCGTGCAATTGTTACTCGCATTGGCGGTTCTGTTCTGTACACACTTCTCCATTGCCTTTGAGCTTCAATAATATTCTCACTTTTCCAGTACCACTTCAAAATTGCTTTCCGCTTCAAACGATAATCTTGGCTCCATTTTGTTGTAGCAATGCTGTCATAACGTCACATTTGTTTACAGAATATCATACGATAATCTTGGCTTCATTTGTTCATTGTTGATTTACCTGTCAAGTAGCCACGCTGTCATAATATGAGTCACATCTTTTTGCAGAACATCACACTATACATTACTGTTGTTTTTCGGTTCAACTTTGAAATATACTAAATAGATATCTACTGTGAAAGTGTGTATACATTTTTGGCACTCTCGGTATATATTACGGCATTCATTTAATGTACACACACTGGAAAATTTGCCTGTGAAATAACCAGCGAGTACGACCATTAATAATTGTGTGCCTATTTTTCGCCAGCTGTACAAATATAAAAAGCAGGTAATATAATCATTAATAAGCATCATTGAGTAGTTTCAATCATTACTTGAATATAAATTCGAAAAATCTGTAATTCTTATTTGCATTTGAGTTTGACTGCGTGCTTGATAGTATTTAAGCCTACCTATTGACTTTCAAAAATAATATATATATATATATATATATATATATTAACAGTAATAATAAAAGTAGATAAGGATAAAACACTTAGATAAAGTCACACTTGAAATTTCTGAGTGTTTTATCCTTATCTACTTTTATTATTACTGTTAATTGGTTACATTGTTAATAGTGTTACTTTATTTTCCTTTATACTATATATATATATATATATATATATATATTGTGTAAGTATCAGAAGCTTATTTCATAAATTAGAATCAAAGAAACTAACAAAAGCATGTAACTCTCAACAAAATTTATAAATGGATATAAACTTGCACCAATGTGAGTGTGTACATTATTACACCAAGTTTAATTACAGGAGAACGAATGCAGATATATTAATATAGATCCGAGTTCGTGTTCGCTAGTACACAGTCGTAAACTTTTAGCCGAGTTGTGAATGTAGCAAATTTGCACATTATTGTTATATTTCGTTTTTCCCCACCGGAGTGGCTCCGCGAACTTCAGTGGTTCTTCGTTTATTTTTCAGAGTTGCCAAGGCCTACATATTTTATCCTATAGGTCTGTTCCCTTATATGTCTTACATTTTTCACCACCAGGGTGAATCTAGCCTTAGCTTTGGATTTTCCTCAAGAGTTGTGCATTTGTTTGAGCGATTCCACGTTTGTTTTTCAGAGCCGCCAACCCAATCGTTATATAATTTTACTATATCCAAAACGTTGTCATGCATTTTTTCTACCTGGGAGGTTCCATACATTACATATATTACCGATTATTTATTTAGTTTTTGATCATTGCAATATGAGCTATGGCTCGATGTTGCTCATTTATGGGAATAAGTGCAAATGTTAGAAATTATTATGGATGTTTGAATCAATCAATATGAATTGTTCAGTTTTTACTGAAGTCTAGATTAATGTACGTGTGCATATGAATTGATTATTAATTACAGTTTTTCGATTGTTGTATTTGTTGTATTTAATGACACTCAAAAATAGGGGCAATTTTTGCATTTTAAGAATGGAAGTATATTGCGAATGGAAGTTAATAACTCGCGGCTCCAAACCCCACAAATACTACTATACTCATACAGTATTGTTATTAGCACCCAGTACACGCCATTTTGCTTCTGTTGGTACTGTTAATACAGCTTTACAAAACAGTTAGCATGGATGCATCTGCCGTTTATTTTTTGACATCACTAAATTTCATCATGGCCGTGTGCAATTTTGGCATGTAAATAACGCAATGTTTATGATCAGATAGCTTTTTATGTATAACTTACCCATTATTGCGGCTGCATTTTATCTGATACTTTGGATAAAACATCTGCACGTAATCTTTTATCAGATAACTTTTGACATGGTTTACCAAATTTCCCTTTATTCATGGTTATCCCTTACACTCTAGTTCCTAGCGTATTTCTTACGGTTTGCACTATGGTGATGTAAGCACACTACGCAGTAATTTCGTACTTCTTCGTTGGATTTCGGTTATAAAATTAGATTCACCTTTTTAGGAGGGTGGGTAGCATACTAACTTTTAACTGAGTCAGTCTATATATAGTTCATTTATGGTTACCCATTTTGTCTTTAGAATTTTTTGATTTAGCTTTTTTCCATTTATTAATACATGCTTTATTTAATTTCCAGGATAACACGCATTTTAAACGAAATCAACCCCTTAGTGAAATGTTATTACAAACATTTATATTTAACATTTTTTTTTAAAAATTCTTGAGCATTGTAATACATTTCTCAGTACGAAATTTAAACTTATTCTCTGCTATATAAATGAAAAGACATTTAAATAAATTAAGAACATTGTATTTATGTTTTTGTTCACTATGCTGTTTACAGCTAGCATTCTTTCGTCTTGCACCCTCGGTAAATCCGTCATAGTTTGTTCTTTGGGTATGATAGTTATAAAAATATCTGTTAACTCAAAACCTATATATATATATATAGGTATTTTCACGAAAAAAGCTAAAATAAAGGAGTGAGTAAATTTTTTTTAGAAAAAGGGGCTGACTTACTAAAGCTTATAGAGTTACATTATTATATAACTTTATTAAGAGAATATTTATTTAGGTATCCTTGAGAGCAGCATACCGCCTTTAGATAATGTTGTAAAGTTTCTTAGCATTATAAACTTAGCCTTAAATTCTTTAATTTTGTTGCGTAATAAACGCTTGTGCGGTTTTTACATAACTTCATTTATTCAAGTGTCTTACAAACCAGGCATACTTTAAAGCAATTATGCAGCAAATATATGTAGGATTTTCCAAAGGTCATATAAGTATTTAAAACTTTAGAGCATTGATAATCTAGTTCATTGTCTTACTAGAAGTTCAATAATTTAAATGTATATATTAATCGCATCATATTATTTTTATTTTTTTCAGCACTGTCTCTCCAGATATCAACAAACTATCAATGAATGGTGTAGGGTACCCCTTTTTATAATTATATTTCCATAAGGAGATAAATTTTTGGTGTTTTTAGGCGCCGATGGGATTTCTTCAATGGTTTCATTAACCCTCACAAAAACTTTTAAAATGAAAGTCAAACGTGGAAAAAGCGCGTGTGTGGGTGTTGAAAGTTAAAATGGAAAAGTAATAGCTGTCAAGAGAGATTGTGGCCTACGTATTCAATTACGCACTGTTAATATAATTCGAGCACCTCAAAGTTCGTTTTATGCGGTTGTGGTATTGAAAATGTTCATGACTTGGAAGTTCAGTGTGCAGCCACAAGCTGTACACTGACATATGACCGGGAAAATGAATACCCTCAATTTAATTTCATACCTCAATGGTTACAAAGTTAAAGAAAGTAACTAACTGATGCTCTGGAGCAGCGGTTCTCAACATTTCCTTCACCGCGGACTCCCTTTAAATATCTCTGGCTGTCGTGGAATCCTGAGATTTAATTCAAAATTTAAAAGCTTAAATATGTTCCATATATACTCGTTTGTAAAGTTCGGTTTACAACATTTAAAGGTATAAAAACAAAAAACGCATATTTTTAATATTGGTATTTTTATAATATTTCATCCTAGCAGAGAATAATAATAATAATAATAATAATAATAATAATAATAATAATACATTTTAAAAGTATATAAAACAATAAAAATTAATATTGATAATAAATAGCAAAAATTATTTCTTCATTTAAATTTTAAATGAAAGCTAAATTTAATTTGCAAGCCATGAGTAACCGGGCTTATCAAAAGAAATTTGTATTTCGAGTTCTCATTTTATCTTTTTCGACAGGATTTCTACATTTTTTCACACAAGTAAGTTATTACGAAAGACCATGATGTTTGATAGTCCGAAAAAATATGGTGCCGAAAGTTCCATGCTGTTGCCAGATATTTTCATGACGGTATATATGATTATTCATGTTTTCAGCTCACCTACGTAACAAATATTTGCCTTCAATTTGATTATGATGCACTTTACCTCAATAAACCGCAAGAGGTCATTAAGGCGCTGACTTCTGAGATACCCTAAACTTAGGTCTAGAAAGCTTCCTCCGTTTAAAAATAAAAGAAAAATTATTTCCCATTATATCATTTCATGTATCATCAGCGTCCATCGCCAAAAGGGCCTTAGTATTAAACACTATTAAAAAAATTACCTGTGAGGCCTAAGGAGTAAAACCGGGCGTTATACAAGACAACACCACTATCCTATCATTATCGTTACCTGCAAAGATTGCTACTATCAATACCATCATAATTATCATTTACTACTGCAACTACCATTGCTATTAATAACACTGCTGTAGCCACTACCATAGGTCGCAGAATTACTAGCAGTGGTTTATGGCCTACTCTCTCCCCAGATCTAACAGTATGCGATCTCCATATCTAGGAAAAATTGAAAAATAAATTTATAACATCTACTTGAGGAATGTAAAGAAAAACAATGGTTCTTAAAGTGGGGGGTTGTGCAATGAAATGTGGAATAGATATTGTATTTAAGAGCATAAACATGAATAACTGGGAACATAAAGTAGAATAAACTTGTTTTCATAGCTACAATGTATGCGGTAAATGTATCTGTTTTTAAGAAATTAGCTATGGCAAGATGCCAAGTATTTATATAAGATAAAATTACACGCAAACATTAAAGAGACTTATCAAAATGTTATATAATATGTATGCCTTCGGTTAATGAATGAAATGGGTGGCATCCATGTTTGGATTTGGAAAGGCTATTCAACAATACAAATGTATTATTAGACACTTTATTACTACAGCACTTTAGCAATATGAGGAACATCTTTATGCACCTCCAGTATGTCATCGAAATCTCCTATACCTTCGATGGAAGGAAATTGGCTGGGATTCAGGGAGACATCTTAATTCTTCAGCTAGCGAGGTGTTTTCCATTGTGGTTTCCTCTGTCACCACAGCTGGAAGAAATCCTTCATGTCTAAAACACTTTACTGTGTTCTGCGATTCTTTCCATGGATACATTTTTTGGCATCATTCTGAATATTCTGTAATAGTGTTACACTTATTGCAGCGTTGATCACAACCCTCATCAGCTTTTTCTGCGTATCTGTGCTGTATGGTGCTTTATCTAATGGTATCACTTCGCTTGTTAAATTTGGAGAAAGAAACTTCATAACATTTGACACATTTGAGTTTACAACATAGCTGGTACCAATGTGAACAAACAATAATGTTTTAAACTTATTCTTTTTCATTTCCAGGTTTACTTCTATAACAAAATCACTAAAAATATCCACAGTAATCCATTCCTTTCTATTGTGACGCCACCTTGCAAGAAGGCATCCACTTTCACATTGCTTCTTTTAAACCCCTTGAATGGCGGCATGTCCAATAATAAGTCATTTTAGTTTTATTCCTTTGGCATAACAACGCAGGAAAACTGTAATTGGCTCTTTTGATTTCTTTCCTATCGTTTATCAGTCAGCAGGCATGGACTAACCAATCGATGGACCAAGTTGTCAACGAATGCTCAGATAAGCAGTGAATGCACTATCGAAGAAATAGAGAGAGAAAAATAAATAACAAATAAAAGTAGTGTGAGAAGACAATAAGGAACTTTGACAAATCAGATATTGACCTGAAAACTGCTAAAAGAGTTAGGTTACGTTTGTCACCTGTATGGGCTTGACAGCCTCGGGACAACCAGGGGTTGGTGTAAATTCCAAAGTAAGGCTTTCTTCGGAAGGGAAGTAAAGCCGCGGATCCCGTGTCATAGATTTACAGCACAGAAAAGAACTAAGTCTGGAAGAAGAAGCCACAGAGCAGAATTTATCGGCTGTTTCACGCTTTGATATGAATGGGACGCTGATGATTTGAGAGCACCTGTACATAAACTAAATGAATTGTTACAATAGAGAAAATGAAGGATTTTGAAGATTAGACAAAAGTGATGAAATGTATGTACAAATTAAGTGGATAAGGCAGCTATAAGGAAAATGAAACAATGAAAGATGAAATCCAAACTCAAGAAATACTGGGAAAAAGGAAGAATGGACATTCAATAAAACTAGGCTTTCAGAAACACGGATCAATGGTTAGTAATACCTTAATAATGACCCAATAAAAACAGGAAGTTGCCTCTAACCTCGCTCTTCTTCCCCCTCCCAAAAAAAGATGATGAAATATTTATAGATGCATTAAAATTGTACCGTAAAAATCAACCGAGAAAGGGAAGAACTCATATAGAAAAATCTGAAAAAAATGTACTATGTTACATTGGAGGAAAAATATATAATATTTCTAATGTAAATAATAACTAACAGTATATATAGGAAATTCAGGGCATAACTGACAAGATATCAGTGTTTATATTGAACACAGGCACAGGTCCAGTACAAAGAGAAGTTTCAGTAAGTACAGTCTCGGTGCAATAATTCTCAAACAAACTTTGTTTTGGTGACATCAATAGTAAATATGAATGTAAAACTACAAACAACAATTAGAATAATAAGCCTAAAGGTATAAAAGGATAAGGTGAAAAAGAAATACATCGCTAAACTAATTGCAAAAGCATTTATACACTAAATGTGTTCTGAAGAATTCAGTCTCAAATTCACTTAGAAATTCCGGGCTGTATTTTTTAGTAGTGTTTAACGTTCGTTTTTACTACTGAGGCATCTCCAGCGGTGGACACTGATGATACATGAGATGAAATGATACATTTGGGAAAGGATTTTTTAAGGAGGAGCGTTCTAGGCCTAATTTTAAGGTACATCCCGGGCATTTGCATTTATGAGGGCTGAAGAAAACCTGGGAAAAAAAAACCTCAGTCAGGGAGGACGGTCCTGGTTGGATTCGAACCCCCGACATCCCACTCGCGAGTCCGCGCCTTAACGACCTTGGTCATTCGTGGGGGTCTGGGCTGAAGAGGTAAAGAATACAGTTAATTACATAGTGAACGATAACCTTAATGTCATGGACGTCAAAGGGATAAATAGATATAGGGCACATAATAGTATACCGCCACAGGTGGCCGAGGTCGTTAAGGCGCGAGCTATTGAGCGGGAGGTCTGGGGTTCGAATCCCGCCAGGACCGTTCTCCCTGACTGAGGTTTTTTCCAGGTTTTCCTCAGTTCTCATAAATGACAAATGCCGAGGAAGTACTCTAAGCTTTGGACTGGAACGATTCCTTCCTTAAAATAAATTCTTTCCCAATATATCATTTCATCTCATGTATCATCAGTGTCCATTGCCTGTGGTGTCTCTATAGCAAAAACGGGTGTTAAACACTATTCATTCATTTTTACATAATAGTATGCTAAACTGAAATACAACCAAGTAAGAAGACACATCCAAAATTCTTAGTAAATGCCTTAAAATACACACAAACAAAAATGCCCACTAAACAGAAACTGACAACGAAACTGAAAGAAATAAACTACTGCTTATAAATGTGCATTTTTCAAACGAAACATGTCCAAACGAAATAGAAGTACGAAATAAACACAAACTAAGTACAAGCATGATCAGATAAATACAGAAACGGAAGAAATTGAAATAAAAAATTAAATCAAGAGCAATGAACAGATAAACCAGTGAAGAAATAATGAAGGATCAAAAGGAATGTGAATAAGAAACATAATATTTTGAATTAATAAAAGGGACGAGAAAACCATGTAAAGCCAAATTTTGGATGCTTGATGCGAACAAAGCAACGAAAGAAAGAAAAACTCCATAAAAGGAAATAATTTCTTCTGCAACACGTTCCTAAGCATGTATTAAGAAGAATAAAAGATAAGAATGATGTAATCCTACACTCTGTGGAGGAGTAAGAAAAAGGCATCGCAGAGCTCGTGTAGAACAAAAATCCGGGGGGGGGGAAGTTGAAATGATTAACGAATACTTAAAATAGTGAAATAAAATTAGAATAATTAATCTTAAGAAATATGCTGAAAGCGGAACAGATATACATCAAGAAAGGAAAAAAATATTTTTAATACTTAGAAGATTAACCGAGACGGTTTAAACCACTATAGACCTACAAGTCGGATTTTAATTCTTTACAAAGTGATAATGTAATTCATTAGAATAATGGACTAAAAACAACTACTGACACAGTATTAGCGGACAACACAAAAGCACTCCATTCAGGGGAATACGTCGCTCTGCAGGGCTCCTTTAAGTAAGATTGGAATGGGACAAGAAGAATTGTAGCCTCAATATAAATGGAAGAGGATTGTTTAATTTTCGTTTTCGTTTCGTTTTAGATAATGCACTAATTTGCTACGCCCAGCTCCCGTTCAGGCAATTAACGCAAGTCAACTGCATCTCCTAATGCGAAATGATGATCTGCATAGTTGCCTCTTTTTCCGCCTCCTACCAGACCATTTGCCTCCTAAACCCAGTATCGTGGGTTCAAACCTGTCCAGGAGCGATGGATTTTTTCGGCCATAAAAATCCTAAGAAAGGCTTCCTTCGGGAGGGAAGTAAAGCCTGGGTCCCGTGTCGCACATTTACGGCACGTAAAAGAACCTCAAGCCTGAAAGAAGAGGCCTCTGAGCAAAATTTATCGGCCGTTTCACGCCCTGAATTGAATGGGACGCTGATGACCTGTGATGTTAAAGAACGTCCATAAATAAACCAAATCAAAAATTCTACCCAATCAAGCCTGATTGGTACGTGTAACTATGAGCAATGGAAATACCTCGCACATGCAGAATTACAGCTGTGACAGGATAGTTGTCTTTAAATTGGTTATAACTTCCATATCTCAAAAACAGACTCCTGTTATGTTTCTTCGAACCAGCATTGACATGACATTAGGAAGCATCTTGCCCACAGTGATATATGCGCTTCCCTCACCCATCATACCGGTCCTTTCATTTGGACAGAAGAATAAGGTGAGTCTATCTGGACATGAGAACAGATAAAAGTCCCTGTCCGGGGATCCAACCCAGTAAGCCTAGTCTGTAGTTAGCAGAAAATCGTTAGTATTACTACAAAAACACGTAAGTAAGTTATGAAAATTCAACTGTAGTTTCTAAAATTGTGTAGAAAAGTTATTGGTTTTTCTTTCACTATATATTTCGTGGGCTTTTTATGCCATCCATAATGCGTTTCCTTATGTATATCTTCAATTAATTTCATCACGACAATGATTATAAATATTCAAGGCATCAATTTTACGATATATTGAAACAGTGTTAGTTTTTCAGTCATTATTTATTATTATAATAAAAGTATTTGTTTTCTTACCAATTCCTTATACATTTTCATCATTAATGTATGCAAAATAATTTAGGAATGCCTATTAACAAACCTTTGTAATGATTGTACGCTAAGAATTTTCGTTACTATTACAAAGAATATTTTTACACTGTAAATAGCATTATTTCATTTTTTAGTTACCACGTAAATTTGGCAATACAAATTATGGTATCATTTCACACCTGTTCAGAGCAAGAGAAAGAGAAGGAGAAATGTAAATATTCATTATTAATTGCAATAATGGTAAAACAGGAATTTTAACGAGCATCTTTTCAATTTAGTCTACAGTGTACTTTGTAGAGAAGTATTTTGTGAAATTCCTTTCTCAGAGTTTGCTTTCTGCAGTAGTGTTTTGTTAACTCAAAAGCTGTTAATAGACTTTACTTTTGCAGCAAAAGAAAGTGCCCTTGTATTCCTTTTTGTGCAGCGACTCCTACTTTCTTCTAAAACTCAATCGTCCTAGGACACTCCACTTTGACTCTTGACTGCGTTTCGAGTCGTAAAATCTCGAGCCGACTTAATTTTCCTTTCTCCCCAGTTCTTCGCTTATTCTATTTCTTCCTTCCCCTCCTTTTTTTTAACTCCCTCTGTCTCGCTTTAACATTTTTCCCTCTCCTTTTCTTCAATATTCTTCTCTGTATGGCTTCCTAGTAATACGATCGCATTTCAAAGCAGCAATAGCACAGACCCCGTCTGTGGAACGCAAATCGATGTCAGGCATGTGACAGAGTTCCGAACAACCAGAACGCTGTGAAGAATTCAAAATTAAACTTCAGTCCTTACTTTAGAATTAACTTTTTCTTTCTGGTTCACATATCGCTGCCAGATGACACCAGTGAAAGCACGTTTTCTTTCCCTTACTTTGCTGCTTGTGTTACACGATTTTGTATCGCCAGCGAACACTTTTATATCGTCATTTGGTAGTGGCAGCGTGATTTTCAATAACGCTATTCCAAAGTTGGTAATCTGCATTAGAGTGGTGTAGCATGGAAAAGGAAGAGAGAGGAGGAAACAGAGAGCTTAGTTTAATAACAAGGCAAAGAGGTGCAGAGTAAGGAAAGCATAAAATATTTTACCTCCACCAACTTATTATTATTCCGTCTTAGTTCTCTTCTCTCTCCTCCTGCCGCAACTTAAAATATATCATTCCCTGTCTGGGCCTCACTTAAATATCTAGACTACAGAGTGGATTTAGGATTCTCTTTCTCTTTCATATTCAGGTCTGTTATCATATGATATGAGATATGTATATCAGTTGCTCCTCTGCGCCGTGAATGTTTCAGAAAATAATAAAATTTCGTATAAACATAAGTTCCCATGTCTCATTTAAAATCCCATCTAATACTAAATTCCTAAACGCCCCATTTAATTTTTTTAAATAATTTTTTTCTTTTACAATTTTTATGATATAAATACCATACATCAACATGAGCTTAATATGTTGAACAGTTAATTCAATTATAATTCTTATTGTGCTTATTTTTAAACGGCAGATCAAAAAATTGTTTAGGCTTTTATATTTATTATCAAGATATTTTTATGTAGAAAATTACTCATCCCTTTTTACCTTTCTCGTGCTGTTCATTTACGCAGACAGCTTTGATGCATGTTTATTATTTTTTTTTTGAACGGTGTATAACGCCCATTTTTACTGCTGAGGCATCACAAGGGAACACTGACCACCGTAAGATGAAATAATAAATTAGGAAAGAATTTTAATTATGGAAGGAAATGTTCCAGACTAAGTTTAATATAGCTTCCCGGCATTTTCCATTTATGAGGATGGAAAAACCGCAGTCAGGGAGTACGGTCCTGGCGGGAATCGAACCCCAGAGGAACCGGGAAGGGCGTTCTGCCGGTCCGTAAATTTGTTTATGTGTGTGTATATATATATATATATATATACCCGAGAGGGTAGATTAGACAGAAACGCTTAAGATCCGCATTTGGGAGGTCTTGGGTTCAATTCCCATTGGGTCGGCCATCATGACCGTTGGGTTTTTTTCGTGGTTTACCTTCATAGCTTAAGCGAATGCTGAAATGGATATTTACATTACAAGAATGTTCCGCTTTTCCATTTTATTCCGTTTACTCTGTTACAGGTCGACATGAGCTGACGCGGTGTGAAAAGGTTTCTACCCCAGTGTCTGCAATGGAAGTGAATTTTCTGAGATGCTGGAACAACTCATGAGGGGTGGGGATCTACGTCATAGAGATGTTCCATCTGGAAATATATTAAGAGCCCCAACTGCATCCGTTCATCCTAACCGTTCGGTATCTCTCTCATTTCCTCACGGAGATACCTCCATTGGGGGGGGGGGGGGGGGCACAGGAGACACCTCCACGAGGAAGGGATGAAATGAGATGTAAAGCTCAAGTACCGAAAGTATTTTACTCCGCCTCTGACCAACCATCCAATCATATACACGTATATGTATGATCTCTTAGCTTGAAATAGGCAGTGCATCTCAGAGCTGAAAACGCTGTACAGTCTGGCCGCTCAGTCTCGGGCCCTGACTTTTGTGTGGGTAAAGAAAGAGATGGTAGACGTCAGCAATGCCAACCTTAGGCGTGAATAGCACATCCTAATTCTAGAGTAAATGAAGCTATTTTGGTATGTTTTAACCCAATATATACTAAAGTCGGCTCTTTGGTCGGATATTCTGTAACGTTTTTTTAATAACTATAGTTTCTGCTAAAGATTCAGTTATAAATTATGGTAACTAATTTTTTTCTCGCAAACAAGGGACAACACGAAAAACTAGCATACACAATTGAAGTGTATGGAGTGTAAAGTTTGAATGAAGCCATCATATGGTGTATGTGAGCAGCGCTGCCTGTTTTGAATCGCGTTTCAGATATACCAGTAGATGGACTAGAGAGGATGTACATTACTATGATTAAATCTATTCTGCTATAGGGAAGTGAAATATGAAGTGAGTTGCGCATGTAAATTAAAGTAAAGTCGATTTTTGGAAAGGGGTTATAGGGCTCTTAAAAAAGAATATCAAGTTGTGGGATCAAGTGAAGTTGATTGTTATGAAGATACGTTTAAAATAAGGATGGTGAAATGCTGGCTTAGACGAGACCAGTCCAAACTTCGCGCTAAATGTTATATACACCAGATGCAAAATATAACACTAACGTTTTGGTGGAAAGAGATCTCGGAAGAATTGGCATGGCTTAAATATGACAATGAAGTAATGAAACTAATAAAAATATATAGAAGAAGATTAAAGAAAGACTACAGGATATCAGCGGACAGAAATTCAGGCAGAATGTAACACGAAAGTCTCCTTGAGCCTATCGAATGAAAATAAAATAGTATGCTAGTTCTATGGAGAAAGGCAAGATCAGGGATTACCTGATTTAGACTGGAAGGATTGAAGATTAAAAAATAACGAATCGTTCTATGACAATGGTAGGAGAATGTGCCCATTTTGTGCAGGGAATGAGGAATAAGTACATACTCTGACCGAATGTACCCAGGAAACACCTGAAAAAAGCTGTTTCCAAAAATTTTAAGGCAATTAGAGGTCGACTGGCATGGTCGGATCTTTCAGGTAATACAAAATGGTTTAATAGCTTAATTTCTATGCCAAATTGCATGAAGCTAGAAGCACTTTATTTCCAGTTAGAATGCAACAACTAGTGTAATTATAAATCATGGGTAATTTTACACTTATATTTTAATAAAACATTTGTACATTAATTTTTTATTATTGCTGATTTCAGTTTGTATTATTTTTCCTCTTTCTAACTGTGTATAATACTTAAGCATATAAGGTTGACAACACATTCATTAAAATATATTGGTAATATGTATATGGAATTTATTAAGAATAATTATACATCTACTACTATTATTACTACTACATTTACTTAAACATGTTGGATTTTAGTAATATTGATAATATTGGACTATAAACATCGTCTGAAAAGCAAGACTCCATAAGCTTTGATATACGCTAATTGTCATAACTACACAGGTACTGAAAAAATATGTATCGAAATGATAATTTCTGTAAAAATTATCCTTTAAGAAAGCATTAATTTACTTACATTTTAGATAATTTAATATAGAAATCTCACACTGATAACTTTAATTTTCAAAATATATAAATCACTTTAAAATTAGTAAATGTTTATATAAATATCTCTTTATGCTACAATGAGGGATATGTATCTACAATGTACACACACTTTAATATATGAGAAAGGTATTTAGAAGCCAAAAGGCAAGAAATTAAATAAGTGTCCTTTTATCGCAAAGCAAGTAATAATATTGAATTAAAATAGCATAATATAAAAACAAAATGTATTTCAATTATTTTTATTTTTATATTTTGAGTCTTCTGAAATCGCACTTTTTACACATTCACGGTTTGTCAGCTATGAAAGGTCCAAATTTGTTTCATTTTTTGCGATTAGGTGTGAAATAACTCATAAACTCATCAAAGATTACCTTTAAACTCTAAGGCATGTTCAAATGTTTTATTCCTGAAGTAATTAAAGATATCATTGCGCTTCTCTCAGAGTAAAATTACAGATTCTTCATCAAAAGGCATAGAGGAAGCAAGGCATTCAATTGAGGCATTCTGTGGAAGAAGAGCTCGACGTACGTTAATTAGTTTTCCAGGTCTTTGCATATTCTGAATTCTGGTACTTTCCTCCTGACAACGTTTCTATTTTTCTGTATTTTAAACAGGGAATTGCATGATTATGATTGTGTAACCGCTTGTGCGCAAAGCATCACCGAAGAGGGAAAGAGTTAGCACCTAACCATCGATGCCGCTCATCTCATGTTTAAGGGGCAAACACGGTTGAGAACATAAATTTGGAAAAATGGGATGTATTTACAGATTCCATTTAAAAATAACTTCACTCAAAATGATTAATAACACTGGTGAATAATTTAAAATGCCAGTAAAGAAAACATCTAAGAGTGAATGAAAATGTAACACACTTTTTAGAAGAACATGTGAATTAAAGAAAGAGGAATAGAAGCAAGTTGTACAAGGAAAGTAGAAGAAGGGAAACATAAGACTAGTCTCTATTTGTATATAAAACTGGAAAGCAAGTAATGTCAAAGAAAATTAAGTTTAAAGTTGCATGCCGCCCTAGAAAACGTTTTCAGCTCTAGACAGTTCTGATCAAGAGAACTTTCATACCTTTTTAGACCTCGAACTTTATGAAGAACAGAACTCTTTTTGTGTTTACTGTGTGATAATGTATTGATCTTGTTTGTAAAAATTTTTCAGTAAATTGAATAATTACTGTCATGCAAAGGCAATTATGAAAATATTGGCCCGTAGTGATAATTTATAAAAACAAGGGAAAAAAAAAACAAAAAACAAAGCATAGCAAAAGGGCCTCAAACAATGGATATTAGTGGATAGCTAAGACACGAGTAAAACAGTTTATTGCACAATTATAAGCTTGTGATTTTTTTAGTAGTGTTTAACGCCCGCTTTTATTACTGAGACACCACAGGCGGACAAGCTTGTGATGGGAGATGGTTGATTTTTGGTACGGATGCTACATAACGTTGTTGGATCAAGTCAAGTTAGCTTAGCTTTGCTTTGCTAATTAGCTATGGAATGTGACGTAATATTCTTGAAATATTAAGTTACCTTATTGTAAGTGTTTCAATTATACGTGTAGAACAGCTTTCCGGCCAATTCAATGCATTGTTCTCCTTGAATGCAATGAACGGTAGGAAGGACTGGTCACTCTCTGTGTTTTCCTCATGTCTTAACTGCCCACTAATTTGGCTTTTAAAATATGGTAAAAGAAACTCAATAATATTTTTCAAAAACAGCATATCTCTTTCAAGACAAATGTGAATTTCGGAACCAAATATTAGAATAATACTTCTACAGAAACATATTTTTAAAATCATAATGTTCTTCGGTTGGCATCTACTGAGAATGAGAGTTTACGGTAAATATGAATGGGGCGTGCTTAAGAGTTTCTTAAACTAGAATATGACTTATGATGGACTTATATTTTCTGCAAAATGTATCTATTCTAGAATTCAGCTGCATAGTTAACTAACTTTTATCACAAGAAATAGGTATATTACTATTTTCGGTTTAGGAGACCAAAAACAGTATTGGTAGTAAATCATATTATAATTCATTGCAACAATGTTAAAACAGGTATGGAAATATTGTATTGATTTTTTAAAACTAAAGCAAAGAACGCCTATAATTTATTTTCTTTTCAGTATTAAACTCACTTAAAAACCAACCACTGAAACTTGAAAATGCACTATAAATAGTATGAATAACGGCAATCAGATGAGTAAATGTATGTTGTGACAATGGCAATCCGAATTAATATATGTAATATGTTTTGTGAAAGAGGAAAATTTTCCGAACATGCTTTTCAAACTGTAGTTCCATGATTATTAGAGGGTCGCACCATATACCCCAGTTTCTAAGACATGTAAATGCCAATATAAGAGAAAAACCAGTGCATCATGACATTTTATGAGGGAAAATTAAAAGTCATTCTTTGTATGCGCTCTAGGCAAGTTTGATTAATTACTTGCATGTTACTGTAATTTGACTGCTGCATCTTCCTATGACTTTACGATATGCTAACATTATCATGTCGCACGGACTGAGCTTCATTTTCTTGCACGAGATCAAGCTCGTTGTATACCTGAAAATGGTAATATCGCTACACAATCATAGATTCTATAGTTAAGCAGTACAAATGAATGCTTTATTTTCTTTTTAGGGACTATCAACTATTGATAGATAAATAAAACTACATACATGTTGCAAGGTGACATTCAGATTTGATCCCGTTTAATTAATTAACTCAGATCAAGATTTAATCTTGTTTAATTAATTAATTTCCATAGATTAATGTTTTATGATGCCATTATATATAATGATGTAGATTGTTCAAGAATCTGAAATCTTTACTGTAAAAATGAAAACTTTCATGTAACACAAGGGACATCCTGGTGCCATGGGCAAGGCTATGCACTCAATAGCTATGGAACCTTTCTTTTCATTTTTGTAAAATAAGGCCGTGAAAAAGATTGTGGTGAATAGCTTTCCCTTGGGCAACTGTCCCTTAAAAAGAGAAATTCTCGCTCCCTTGAAACTTCTCTAGCTAACTTACAATGAATTAAGCCTAGCCAATGAGTTCTCGTTTTTCAAAATGTCTTTTCGAGAAACTTATAGTTGCAAGAGATTAAGCCAATCAAGAAGGAAATTCGGCAATGCGTCTGCAATGTTAAAAATTTTAATTCTTGTAGATAACGCGTAGAAAATCTATTAAAGCATTTTGAAGGCTTTTAACACTAAGTTTGCTTGGAGAGACGAGAGAACACAGTTCGCTTGGGGAGACGAGACAGGGCATTTCAATTTAGATAGTGAGAAATATAACTTGTGGAGTGGAACAGTAAAGCTCAATTTACTTAGAAGAGTTCAATAGTGTAGGTTTGTGTATGCAATGCGAACGAATAGAGAATTTGTGAGTACAGCGTCAGGAAATATTTAAAACTCTTCCATCCCCTTGGCAATGGCATGGAAGTGTCAAAGGAAAAGGGATAATAAAATTAGCAAAGAAATGTATGCAGTTTAGTCAATTGTGTAACTTTAATTCGCATCTTCCACAGTGCTTTCTTTAATGGTCTTCCTCCACTTTCCTCCCCTGATAACTTTTCAGAAAAGCCTTGAAGCAATTTCAGTATCCCTGAGTCGATCGCGGCAGGAAGGTTCAACGCAGACTTCTTTCGTGGCAGTGACATACTACATCAACTTTAAATATCAGATCCACTCCAAATCAAATCATCAACAATTAACCCAAAACCTTTCACCGCGCCGAAAGGTACTTCAACGTGGATATGATAATTAATCGAAACACCCTTCACAATCCGCCGCAATGCTCATAAAGAGTTAAAGAGGGAACTGGATCAATGGTGATATAGAAGTGTCACTAACATAGCGTTCTAGCCAAATTTTAATTTTTAAAATGTGTCATTTGTTTCAATCAACAGTACAAAGATTGTAGTGGTGACAGCAAAGTGCGCACATTATTTTTTAAGTTTTGTGTTTAAGACTTTATTTTATAAATAGATATTTTGGAGGGTAAGTTTTGTTTCACTTTTCAACTATTTTTGTTTAACAATGGAAACTTGAATTTGAAAATTGTATTAATATTAAAACACTCTGGGTAAGTGGCATTTTAGAGTAATACCATATCATATAAATATAGTAAAATATATTAAATAATACACATTAATGTATATTATAAATAGTATTTAACGCCCCTTTTCAATACTGTGGCATCACAGGCGGTAATCTCTGATGCTACATGAAATGGAATGATAAATTCTTTAAGAAATTATTTCATTTGGAAAGGAAGCATACCAGGCCTATGTTAGGGTACCTCCCTGGCATTTGTCGTTAATGAGGAATGAAGAAAGCCTGGAAAATTCCTGTTAGAGAGAACGGTGTTGGGAAAATCGAACGCATTCCATCTGTTTAATGGTCCATGCCTTGACAAACTCGGCCATCCTTTACTATTTATTATTATGATTAACTCTTGGAGAGTCCGACTCCAGTTGTGTACATGTGGCTGGGTGCAGTACGTAAGCATGCACAAAGCAAAGCAACGATATTCAGCCTGAAAATAACTTTTCTCGGGCTATCAGTCAGGTGGATTCTGGACCTCCAGGAAAGCTTTAAGTCACGATATTCAGTCTGTTTTAGGATCGGAACTTCTGAGCCATAACTGGGCATTAAACGAAATACATACATAATGAATTGGTTTGAGTGTATTCACCGTAAGAAATACACAATATGAGAAGAACAAAATAAAACATCTAGAGTACAAGTTACAATAAAATACACAACATATGCTTGATCATTCATAAGAATCATAGCTCTTTACAATTAATCAAGCTTTAACTTTAAATAAAAAATTTAGGCCGGAACTAGTGTCATAACAAGACGATAGCTTATTGTCCCATAATATCAGCATACTAAAATATAACTAAGACAATGTAAGATAATCAAGGAAATGATGAGTGGGAACCAGCTCGTACGCTTTGCACGCTATCAAGGTATGGGCTCACTCGCAAATAAACGCAAATCGGCCAGCATATCTCTCATTTCCGGATAACCAAATTATTACAGAAGTTAACACTGACCGTCTGTATGTTCACCATGTCAGTCTCCGAGTTGACGTTAAGTCGCTGTTATCCTCCGCGTTGAATCCATCAAATAATGTTAATATACAAAAATATAACTTGGATTAAGACGAACTATCTACACACTACCATGTACCATGCAAGATGCCTCAGGCGGTAACGATTGGAGCCGCTATTTGAAAATAACGGGGTTTAATTTTCTCAGGGCAGACCATCCTGTCATACCGTTGTTGGTTGTTTTCCTGGTCACGCAGAAGAATCTTTTCTTTCCACGAATTTTACGCTCTCCCCTTTCATCTCATTTATTCCGTTCGCTCAGTTACAAGGTCGAAAGAGGCAGTAGAGGTGGGTTTGCACTTAGAGCTGTAGGTTGATGGCTTGTACTTTGGAAGGATTTCTGCCTGGATGTTCTAGCTTGAAAAGTTATTAGGGACCCCGTCTATATTCGTGTCTCACCGCCCTCTATTTCCATCTCATTTCATCCTCCTGGATGCGTATCCATTGGGTGCATAGGCACAAACGGCCAGCCTATGAGGAAGGTTGAAGAATTGAAATATTTCCTCCATCCCTATTAATCCAATGCAATCTCCAGTTAGAGTCGCACAGTTTTCGTTATTTTCTCAAAGGAAGCTTTTTTTCGGAAATAAAACTTTCAGGTTTGGTCGTTTAAGGTATTTGTATTATTAATGTTGTTCAATTTATTGAAAATTGCATTAAGACGTCAAGACATTACTCTCCTAATCAATAAATAATGAAATAGACATATAATAAAAAATACACGTTAATACCATGGATTAAATGAGCAAAAGAACATTAAGATACTTTCTATTAATATATTTTAAATTTGACAAATTAAAAAAGATAGAATAAAATTGCACAAATTAACCCCAAAAATTCTGATACAAAATAATTATATCCACATTTAAACTTAAGAAACAATACCAGAGACATTGTTCATTCTTTGCCCACATAAGAAAGATTTTATTACCTACCATTTTAAGCTATAGTATCTAAATGTAAGAATAAAGGCATGTCTTCACCACAAGAAAGAAGAATTCCTTATTCATTTTCTTACAAACAGCTAAACAAACATCATAAAACAACCAAAATCACGAAAGACGCCCATGCTTTACAATTGGAAGAATTCCTCGTCTGCTGTCTTAAAAAGAATAAAAGCTGTTTTACACAGGCATTTCGAAGTTTTGTCACGAATTAATTTATTATCAAGCATGGAACTACGGCTTGTTCAGTTCCTGAGCCAAGAGCCAAAAAGGTGTTTACTCCAGGAAAGTTAACGATCAACTCTCCAATGTAAGAGCAGCGAACCGAGAAAGCACTCAGGTTGGGAAGATGACGCAATCTATTCTGACCAGTGAACAATATACGTCGCTACATGTTCTGACCATTTAGAGTAAACATTGTTTACTAGAAAAGACCAGAATGGTCGGCGTCATAAACAGAGGAAAGTAAAGGGAGAGGAGCAAAATCGAAATACGTAACATTAAATGTCACGCTACAGGTTGTACACTTTGAGTGTCAAAATTACCTATATAAGAGATGTTAAAAAGAGGGAATATATTCCTGCTCCTTATTTTACTTTCTGATAGCTGAATTTCTTCCGAAAAGTATTCTGCATACCATTCACCTTACCTTCTTTCTTCGCCCTTCATTAAGCAGTTGATATGACAAATACCTTTTAAGAATGTTAAGTTATTTCTTCATTCTTTAATTATAAGTTTATAAATGATTATGGCTGAACGTATGTGTTTAAAAGCATAACATTTCCCCTTTTCTACTTGATCCTAAAGCTTTATTTTTTAATTTAAGCATTTTATTTCATATGACACGTTACAATGTGTTCAACGCTGAAAAGAAGCCCCGTCTTCCCACAATACGCTGTCAACAGACGATCAACCCCTTTACAACTTTTAACGAAAGTAAAATGTTGCTTAGTTTTTTTTTATCCATAGTCCTAGAATAATATTTTTCAATCCTGATTGTAATATTGGCAAATGTTCTTTAGAAGCGTTCCTTAAGTCTTTCCATCTTTAACTTAGATACAAAGTTAATGCCTGTGCATCCATATAGAAAACGCGCTATGTGAGCGACCTTAAATTTGGTCGGGAAAAGTTGTTTTATTTACGAAAGAAGAGTTATGCAAAATATACATTTATTATAATTAAGAAATAATCAAACACAAAGTCAACAAAAGTGCATTGAAATTGCTGTACGCACACACAATTCAAAAGTTTAACTGCCAAGCATAACAAAATGTAAAATGAAGATTAATATCACCACGCACTTGCTTCAATTTGGAAATGAAAGAAACTTAATGAAAAAGTATAAAAAGAGAGTGACATTAACATTAATATGAAAACGTATGCCTTGCAATTACAGATGTTTAAACCTTAAATTTCTACATGATATAACAAAGAAAACCTCGAAATTAAAATTAGTTATCGTTAATAATAAATAACTTTAACAAAAGCTTTTGGGTGAAAAGTGGGTAAGAAGCAACGATCCTGCAAATTTTGAATAGTTGACTGAAAATGCTATCAGCCCTCACTCGCTCTGTAGTGAGAGGCGCGCTCATAGTAAGCCCGGAGTAAGGTTATGACGTTATAATGCTAGATGCTTCCTTTTTATTCTCTACCGCACAAAAGAAAGGACACTGAGAGTCAGTAACAATACGGAGGAAGAAACAGGAATAAAAATCTGGCACATTGCAACACATAAATACGGTTCAATGACTATCATTTTTACTAGAAACATGAGTTAATCGCTATCATAATTCTAATTCTATTCAGTATATTTATTTGTAATCCAAGAAACTAATAAAAGTAATGTTCAGCTAAAATATACGCTCTATAAAACATTTTTAAATGCCTACTGCAAAAATACTAAGCAATATTGAAATTCAAATATAAAAAAGTACAATACAGTAACATTCACTCAATACTGTGAAATGTCTACTTACTACAGAACTTGACACTTTTTTTTAACATTTTTTTAATAGTTATACTATGTGGACATGTTCATTATTATTTAGAAGAAAGATCATCTAGAAAGTGTGAATTTCATAGGAAAAGAGCAGAGTTTACATTTTTCAAAATATAATTCCAGATTATCCTACAGAATCTCTTCTCTATGATGAATAATACAAAGCACAGCCCCCTACTCTCAATAGTATACTTGCATACGAAAACTTAATCTGTGCAAGCATTTAAACGCATTGCTACTGGGTTAATTTTAAGCTTTCTAACTCCGTAACCTTGTAACGTCTATGATGTCATGCATCTGACGATAATGTGCTTTTGTCACCTGATAGGATGCGCCTCTCACCAGCTGAGTCGCCGGCACAAACACGGCCGAAGTGTCAACAACAAACTAATTTCTTTCCTACCATAATGCTTACCTTAAGCTATCCCAATTGAGGGTGGGTTTCAGCGTTAGAAACTTGTATGAATAAAATTGTTTGAAAGGTATTCCAAGATAATTATTTGCGGCCTGAAGCCCAGCATATTGTAATATAATACAATAGTGTGCAGCGGACATTTCAATTTACCTTAACTGAGTGATCATAAGTTTTTTTATCATATTGGTTTGAGATTTTCAAATACAAGTTTAAAAATTAGTATACTTTTAATTTTTAAATGTAGGGATGTTATCTTTTCCTGCTTTATAACTACTTATATGTTTGCAGAAAGATTTAGTGGAAAGTTACATTCTGTATACATATTTAATAAAAGACTACGTCATTTTTAATATTCTTAGAAATTTGTTACATAACTATTATCATGAACATGGAAATAATTAAAGTTAAATTCGCATAATCGAAATAAATCATTAGTAAAAATGTCTTCCGTAACCAAACTTTTTTGGTATCCTTATTTAGATATAATTCTTTAGATCGCGAATTTAAACTCTTAACACTTCTGGCAGAAGCTCACTTGTTCAAGGGATACTTGCGTTAATGAACTAAGTTTTTCCCTTATATTTTGCCATAAACAACAAACTCTTTGTTATATTCCCCATAAACTTTTAATATTTTTGTAATGTGACATTATTTTTAGGATATGTATTATAAAATGAAACATATATACTCTGTACTTTGATGCTTTAGGTAGTGGGAATGCGTAGACTAGAATATATCGGCTCGCGACAGTGACCATATAGCAAGTGCGAATGTCGAAGAAGGTTAGTAGCTTCCATATATCTAATATAAAAACTACCTCGTGTTACTCACGTCAAAAATGAAAAACCAAGCGACATATATCTAATTGTCCTAAAATAACAATGTAAGTAAATATGACAACGCTGACTAGGAACCTGCTCTCCACTGCGTCCGAGACCACCTCACACCTTGTGTCTGACCAAAACGGGTTACAAAGCCCTCAGTATGCAAAGGCACAGATCTTCTTCAAATTAAACACGCTTAAGTTAGATTATTATGTAACATTGTGATAATATTAGCTGCCCTAAGGCGTGTTTTTGGAGTTTCGAGTTAACGAAGAGTCAGAATCTCGAAGACCAACTTGTTGAAACAAGCTCCTAAAATGTTAACTAACCTCAGTGTTCCCAAGATTGCGGTTTAATTCATAGGAACAAAAACAATACAACATTGAACAATGCAGCAGAATTATAACTACTTTAAGCTTCCGACGTTTATCAGGATATTTTGTGGTGGGAAGTAAATTTGCCAATAGGAGGAAGCAGGTGACAGAAAGAGCAAGGAACAATCAGAGTGTGGCGTGTGTTGTTTAAAGGTGTTGCCGGTTATCACACCATAAGTTAAAAAAAAGTAAGCGGCAAGCACCTCGTTTTGGAAGAAGCACACGAGTGTATTTAAAAAAAAAGCAATTTACAAAAGAAAACAAACGAATGATAAACTATATAAACAAATGAAATAGCAACATTTTATGTGAAATGTGTTTATAGACTCAGCAGTCTACTCGTTGTATCTACTTCTACTTCAGTTGTTTCTGTTTTTTTAGCAACGCTTCTTCCACTTAGAGTAAGGAAAGCTTTGAGTGTTCCTCATAATCGTTCTATGGATGAACTACTGGTGGTATCGCAAAATTAGTTCACTAAAATTAATTTTCCAGGCAAAGCTTCTGCAAGTCCCATGTCATGTAACTCTTGGTGGATCTCATACGAATGTTAACCTTTTGAGATTTTACAAACGATCACTAGGGGGCGCTATTGCGATATGTCATTACTATTTTCGAAACAATTGACAGTTTTTATTGTGAAAAAAAACAGTTGAAACTTAGAAATAGACCCTGTATTTTGTTTACAGTTAGTGTTTAAATAAAGAAATTTCGCAAAAAAAAAATTGAAATTTTACGTGAAGGTTATCGTTGGATGATATTTTACGACTTTAGTAAAGGCCTAACTAAACAGCAATGCATAGAATGGCTTTATTCAGCTTTTGGTAACGAAGCACCATCAGAAAAGACTGTTTACAATTACTTTTCAGAATTTCAGCGTGGTCCGTCAGTGCCTACTTCAGTGAGGAAATTCGTCAAAGTCTACCAAAATCAGTAGTCATATGTTTTCCGCTACATGAGTGAAGAAGATCTGCATGTGTCTTACAGTGAAATAGAGGTATCCTTAAGTTTATCGAATACTGCAGTCATTCCATTTTATATGAACATTTAGCTGTGAAAAAGATCTGTTACCGATGGATTCTGCACAATTTGATCGAAGCTCAAAAAAAAAACACAAGTGTTATTTGGTGTAATGTAATGCTCAAAAAATTCTACCGAGGAACTGCAAAATCCGTCACAATCCACTACCGAATAGCACAAAAGTGCTTCGTTCATGAAGCACTTCCAAGAAAATGATTGTTTGTTTCTTCTGTTGTACATGGCAGCCAGTCCTTTTTTTTTTTAATGCTGAAAGGTATACAATAATTTGTTTGCAAGAATTCATCAACAAAGCCAGGAAGAACAACCGAAATGTGGCATCATTCTTCATCATGACAATGCCAGCCCGCTCTCACACAGTAAATCAAACAATTTATTATCTAAAGGAGAAAAATAATCTAATTATGGTCTCATTGCCCGCATTTACCTGGTTCATCACCTAACGACGCTTTTTTTATTCCCTAATGTCAAACAAAAATGCGAGGACAGCGATTTTCATCACCTCAAGAAGCTGATGAAGCCTTTAAAATCACGTATTTGAGATAGCAGCTTCAGAGTGGAGGAAATGTGTAAATCTTAAGAGCGCACGTTTTGAAAAGCAATAAAACAGTCTGTTCCAAACAATATGTTTTTCTTTCCTAGATTTTGTAAACACTTAAAATGTAGCCCGAGTAGATTGCTTTGTTGTGGAACTCTAGGGAAGAATTCGTTTCTCAAACGCAACACATTGAAGTATTATCCATAATTTTTAACGCTTGCACTAAATATGGTTTGTAGAAAAGTCTTTTCATACTTGGCATGCGATACACTGTAAAGCAATGATATAAATTTAAGTCTTGATATCGGAGAATCTGTTGCTTGTTTGACTTATTATCATATGAACTATCCCATAAAATAAATACCAATAAAACAGTTTCTTGAGTGTTTTCTTGATTTCAAGATTTTGTCTCTTTAAACACATTAATGTTTCTTGCTCTCGTTGATTTCACTGCATCTTGGACCACATCGAATCTTACAATTTTTCACGCAAGGTATAGATATCGTTTTTAAAGTAAATGAATTTTTGTTTACATAAACCAATGTCAAATGTATTTTTCTGTAAAATATTATATAAAAATCAGATTTTGGAAAAAAGGATTAGAAGTAAAAATCTGAAGCGAAAGCTTAACACCTTCTCCATTTAGTTAATTAGGGTGATAAATTAATTTTTTAGGCTTAAAATAACACCAACCATCCTGTTTCTATAGTTCCATCTCACAGCAGATACTGGTCGAATGCACTTTTGTACCTCTCTGTTTAAAACTTCAATTCATTTAGGCAACTTTGAAAAAACGTAAATATTCCAGTTGTTTTTTAAAAAATACTTCAATTTTTATTTAGTTAATTAATTGTTACAGAACTCAAATAAGTCTGTGAGCGCAACGATGCACAATTGTTACTGGCCAGTGAACACGGTCGCCTCTCATGCGTTTGAACCACAAGTTTATCACCACATTTGAATGTCTCCAAGAGAACGAATGCTTTGACAGATTAAATGCTGTATGATCACCACTTTTGTGACAAAATCCAGCTAATCTTTCCCTTACACTTTCTTGTGGCGTTTTTTTTAATAATGTTTAACACCCGTTCTTACTACTGAGGCACCACAGACGGTGGATACTGATGATACATGAGATGAAATCATAAATTAGGAAAGAAAAAAAAATTTGGAAGGAAGCGTTCCAGGCCTAAGTTTAGGGTGCCTCCCCGGTATTTGCAGTTTATGAGGACTGAGGAAAATCTGGGAAAAACCTCAGTCAGGAATGGAACCCCAGACATCCCGCTCACAAGTGTCAGTCCAGGTGGTCAGGTGTCAGTCCGCACTTGCCTTCTAAACCCAAGATCGCGAGTTCAAACCCGGCCATGACCGATGGGTTTTTTCGGGCGTAAAAATCCTAAGTATGGCTTCCTTCGTCAGGGAAGTAAAGCCGTGGGGCCCGTGTCGTATATTTACGGCGCGATAAAGAACCTCAAGCCTGAAAAAAGAGAACTCTGAGCAAAATTTTTCGGCCGTTTCACGCTCTGAATTGAATGGGACGCTGATGACCTGAGATGTTAAACAGCGTCCGTAAATAAAACAAACAAACAACAACTTCACGACCTCAACCACCCTTGGCGGTCTTGTGGCGTGACGTAATGAAACTCTGTTGATAGTTGTGCCTTGTTGGACACGACAATTGTAATCTATAATGCAATTTGAAATGTTATTTGAGGTTTCGGAAAACGGATAATCTAAATATAGTGAGTGTTCTCGTTTATCATCTGTTTGCGCAAGCAGATATAAACGTCATCAAAGTTCCTATTGCCGGAACAGTTAGACTTGGCATCTTAGTGGCATCTCTTGCTGGGCCAAATAACACACAGTATTTATTTAACAATCCTTTTTACGCCTTCATTTTACTTTTCTACAGATTATTTAAGCCTCACTTAAGGAAAAATCAACTCTAGTTTTGCTAAATCGCATGATAAAAACAAGAGATAAAATATGGTGCTTTGAATTTTCATGACGAACCCTTAGGGTACGAAAATTATCCATCTTGCTTCTTCACCCGGCTACTAAACAGCGGCAACTGCGAAGCTAGGGGACGAGCTTGCCTATTGCTGATGAATATGTAAAAGTTAAATTAGTAAGTAGGAAGCAATTTTATTTATTTATTTCGGTCGCCGTCGGCAACATCGGCAACGTAGACGCAAGGCCCATGAAAATACTGTATGTGTACATTAGGGTATATTGAAACGGGGGGGGGTATTTTTTTTTTTTTTCAAAAATTCCAAACAGTGAGGTTGTAAACTCTGATTTAATGGGATTCATATTATGAATTTCGTTCTAAGTTGAAAGTCAGCCCGATTATTCCTAAGGGCCGCAGACCAATGCCAGAGTCCCAAATGCGCAAATAACTCCGTGCCAATCGTTCCACAACTAGAGCTACCCAGTGAATTTAAGATTACTTCATCCGCTAGCTGTTACTCCAGAAATATGTATATATGAGGGTAGGTTCATAAGCTTTCCGTCTTATAACCTTCACAAAACCCTTATCTGTTAAGTAAATAATAGCTGTAACTTCCGCTTCTATAGTTGTTCATATATAGTCGCATAAAGAATTCTATTGTAGAAGATTGTGGCATGTTCAGAATTGTGTATCGAGCTACTATTAAGTTCTTCACAAAAGCACTTACTCCTAATGAAATTAAACAGCGATTGAACGGTATATATGGGGAAGCATCCCCCCTCATATTCTACCGTAAAAGAATGGGGCAAACTTTTTCGAAAGCATTGAAGACGAAGAAGGTGCAGGTTGGCCCTTGGAGACACTCACTTCTGAAAACATCGCTCTAGTGGAAGGAGAAATTACGTAAGAACGGCGACTCAAAGTTACAGAAATAGCAGCAAGGCTGGGTCTTTCTAATTATTCATGAACATTTAAACATGAATAAGGTTAGTGCAAGATGGGTGCCTAGACTTCTTTCCTCAGTCCAAAAGCAGCAACGAGTCATCTGTTGTCAGGCATATTTGGAGCTCTGCCGTGGCTACGGAAGAGAAGTTCTGCAAACCATTGCTACAGAAGAATGGTCCTCTTGTCCAAAAATCAATAGAGTGGCGTAAACCTGGCTAAGCACCACCTCTAAAGCTCAAGGTCACTCAGTCAGCCAAGAAGATCATGGCCACATTATTGTCGGACTGTGAAGGAATACTCTTCATTGACTTCAAGGATAGAAACACCACAGTAAATGGGGAGTATTATGCTGGCCGACTGCACAGACGACACTTTCCATCAAAGAGAAAAGGTGAGGAAAGCTGAGTGGTGGTGTGCACCTTCTTCACGACAATTCACCTGTGCACACAGCTATTGTTGCAAAGGAAGCTGTGAAGAAATGTGGCTTCAAGAAGATCGACCGGCCACCCTATAGCCCAGATCTAGCTCTCAGTGACTATTTCTTCTTCTCAAAACTCAAGAAGACCTTCGAGGAAGGAAATTTAAGTATGACGAAGAAGTGATGGATGCTGTTTATGCCCATTTTGCAGACAAGACTTCTGACTATTTTGGAGGGGGGGGGGATTGCAATGTTAATTCAAAGACTAAGAGGTGTATTGCAATAAAGGGTAACTATATTGAAAAGTGAACTATAGTTTTTGAATTTATTATATCTAGAAAATGGTTAGGCCCGAAACTTATGGACCCACTCTCATATTTTAACTCATATGTTTTGCAGAGTATTTCATATTGGTTTAACATCTGTTGTTTTTGTCCTTACGAATATCCGCAGTAGTTCTGTTAAAACTAAGTTTTTCATATCGGTTGTCCGACATAGTAAAGAATTTTTCCCCTGAAATTTGCCTTAAAGATAGAGAGATAGTAGCGAGGCATACATGCTGGTTCTAGGGAGAAAGGCGAGACAAGGAATGGCCTGGTTTAGAATGGGAAGTTGGAAGGATAAAAAAATAACGAATAGTTCTGGTAAGAGAATTTGCCATGGAGGGGATGAGGAATGGGTATATATTCGGGTCGAATGTACTCAATGGGAACACCTGAGAAAAACACTTTCCTGAAAAATTTTTGAAGGGCAATTGAAGACGATTGGCATGCTGGGACCTGTTTACGAATCACACTAATTGTTTGAATATGGGCATTTTCCTAGCTAAAGTGCGCGAAGCTAGAAGCAATTAATTTTTTTGGTTAACTAGTGTATTTATAAATAACGTTATAAATCTTTTCATTTATCTGCAAATATCGTTCTTCCCCTTTTTACTGTTTATTTATTATTATTGTTAAATTTCTTTTATTGTTACTATTTTTTGTTCCCCTATCTAATTGTGTATCATAGCTTAAGCATGTACGGTCTATGACTCATGCATAAAATAAATACATAATGTGCTTATAGACTTTCATAATAATAAAGATACAACTACTACTGTTATTATTACTTTTTTTTTATAAAGTGCATACTCCGCCAGGTTTAAATCTCACGGGTTACTATAATGCTGTTCCGTTTAAAACATCAGTAACAGCAGTGGCTAAATTTAAAATATGCAGACCAAAGAGAAATAAACGTATCTAGATTTGTTAATATAGATATTGTAATTTATATAACAATGGTTGTAATGAAGAGCAAGATTGAAAAGTACATTAATAATAATAATAATAACAACAACAACAACAACAATAAACGTTCTGTAAAGCGAGACCTAAGTGATCAATTGAAATGAAAATTTTGTGTGTTCTTTGATTAGAGAAGCAAAGTCTGTAAAGAATGTACAGAGCCTATATCGTCGAGGGTACAATTTTTAGACACGATCTCATTGCTGACTACAGAAGAATAATAGCCTTGGATACAAAGTTCAAGCAAGCAAGATCGTTATTCCCGAAAGCCTGTAAGCATTCTAAGAAAAACAATTTCTGAAGATAAAAGTGTGCCTGTTTTACAAGAAGTTAAAGAAAATCAAACGAAAAAGTGGTTTGCTACTCAAACTTCCTCGCAGTACGGCCCATAATGTTGTGCACGAAAGACGCCGTCTGCGAGCAAACACGTTTAAAATAATACATCTCAAAACTGGACGACAAAGACAAAAGTATGGTGATGAAGGAAATTGTAACTTAGATCATGTTATCTATATGTCGTCACATATCGGGTAAAGTAAACAGACGCAATTGCAGAAAATAATAAAGCTAGAGAATCCACGTGTTGTGTTTGAACTGGATATTAATGTCTGGTGCAGCTTAATGAAAGATCGTGTGATAGGACAGTTCTTTTTTGCTGAGCCTATAGCGACTACCACAACCTTTCTACATACGAGTTCCATGTTGTGCTAGATCTTACTGCTGAAAGCATTTATCAGCAACATGGTGCTCCTCCTCATTTCGCATGCAAAATAAGTAGTTTTTTTAAATGATAATTTTTCTGAGACAATGGATTGGTACATGATCCCAGATCATAGTTTTATTGCTTATGTCAGCAGATCTAATAGCCTTGGACGTTTTCGTATGAGAATTTATAAAGGATCAAGTGTATAGAACACCAGTGGATGACCTCGATGATTTGAAGCGCGAAATCCGTCTTGACATTCAAAATGTCACTATTGATATGCTAAGGAATATCTGGATAGAGGCTTGAATATCTGCCGTAGTACAAATACATTAAAGATTTCAACTTTTACGAGTATCAGCAAGTCTTAAGTTTAAATTAAATAATTTTTCGTTTAACAGTTATAGCCATTTCTTTCATGGTGTTTTAAGCGGGATACCCTGTATCTTTATGCAGTTTTATTATTTTTGTATGTGTTAATATAATTCTCTTACTCTTTTGTTCGTCCACTGTTTTCTCCGTTGGCTTGTTTTTAGCTGTTTCCTCGCATTACATTACTTTTAATACCCTCACTTGTCTTCTGTCTTTGAATAAATAAAGCTATTTGGAATATTACTCATTTGGATGGCGTTTCATGGTATTATTTATTTCTGATTATTTGTTTATTATTATTTTAGTAACATTTTCTTTAGTGGTTACTTAAATTTATATTTTTGTGCATATATAACTAGATATGTATATGAAATATACGATAACATTTGGTGTTTGCATTACTATTTTTTTTCAGAAGGGTAGGGAACTGCAGAGAATCAACATAACCACTATTGGTATAGAACAAAATGTATCTTTCTACACATTGGGCAGAAAGCAATCACATAAATCCCCAATGCTACCTTTATACGCCGTCAATTTTAATGCAGCATCGGAGAGGTAATGCATTGCTTCCAATATTCTCCAGGACAGTGCATATTTCACGTTCCAGACATTTTAAATGTGCATTCCTATGACAGTAATGTTAATGGTTATCCATTCTATCTCACTCCCATTCCATCTACGTTCCATTCCCCATGGCGTTCCACTCTGATAACAAAGGGCATATATTTTTTGGAATGTTTGAGGCACTTTAAATAAAAATAAAAATAAATTCACAACATTTACAGATTAAGTTTCGGCTTTAAATTTGTAAATAAACCACATATACAATACTTTCAAAACATCAGAAGTATTTGTAGTGATAGCAAATAAGAAATCAACTATGACTGAATTCACCAAGTTATATAGCTCAATTACTATGCTCTTTATAAAGTGAAAGCTCCAACAACTAAAGCGGTTTTAAAAGATATATGGGATGTTCATAGAGCGGAGATTCCAAATCGCAGAAAAGCTTAGTGTCCAATAGTTTTGCACCAAAACTTCTTCATTTTTAAGTTCAAACAGAAAATGTCAAAATTTATAAGGAGGAAAAATATAAGCCGTAAGGATATATGATAGTTCAAATGAAAGACCATGGACATTTTTAATAATAGCTATAACTTTAATTTCAGGTCTTATAGACACACATGTTGAACACTTTCGACACGCGATATAATAAATAATATATCTGACTAGTTTAAATAAATAATTTCTGTGAATTTAATCTTTAAAATAGCTCATAAATGTAGATTTGCAAAATCTAGTTCATATATGGCCTATTTTTCAAAATATACTAAAATGTAACAAGTAATTGAACAATGAATAAAGAAATGTAAATGCATGACAGTTAAATTAAAGTAAAAATGCGAGTTAAAATGAAACAAAATGTATATAGTTTATAATACAGACAAAAGACTATACTTTAGACTCTAATTAATTAAAAATAAACACAAAAATGGGAAAATATTTGCATGTGCATTATCATGTTCATTATGCATAAAACACATCACCCAAAATTCTACCTCTTACAAGGTAGGGGTGTCAATTGCGATCGCTCGATAGTTATGAAAGTTTGATATTTTACTACTTTCTGACTGCTGATTGCGGTAGTTAGTTGCAAACTTGTTTTGCCAAATGTATAATTTTGAGTTATTAACAATAACAAATATGGAATGTTTTCCACTTTTGCCCGCAAGTCGGCAACAATACTGTGTGCGCGTTAGCCTTCGTTCGGTGCCTGGATATTTAGAAGACGAATAAATGTTTATTTTTGGTACAATATATTCACTTTTCTGATCTGTGTGCAATAATAAGACCATTAATAAAAATAAAATATACCATTACTCCTACAAGGTAGCTCTGGTTTTCTGCAAACTATTGCCTAATTATTGTATGATAAAGCAATGAATCGATGGGTATATGACAATGATATACCACTTATATTCTGAAGTATTCGTCTATGGCAATGATGAGGATAACAAAATGTTGTCAACTTACACTTTTGAAGCAAGAAATTGTCACAATCTTCAATTTTACAATATCTGTAACTCGCAATGTTGGTTCCGTTATGCAACCACATTCCTTCCAGGCAAATATGATCAAGTTTAAAAAAAAAAGAGTATTACTTGTTATAGACAACGTAACTTTTCTTCCTGTGGGAAATGCAATTTTCAGGTCTGCGAATTGCATGTTTAAGCGGCCTGAAAAAAATAAGCCTGTAATGATTCGTTGAATTGTGCAGTTTTTGAACGAATAACTTGTATATGAATTGCTTTGTTATTCATTGTTTGTTCTATCATCCGTCGGTGTACCCAATCCAAGCATTAAGCAATAGTAAAATAGTCGCGGGTGGCCGAAGTCGTTAAGACACAGGCTAGTGAGAGAGAGAGGTCTTACGTACGATTCATGCCAGGATCGTTCTCCCTTACTATGAATTTTTCCAGGTTTTCCTCATTCCTCCTGAATTACAAATGCTGTATAGATACCCTAAACTTAGACCTAAAATGCTTCCTTCCTTAAGGAAAAAAAGAAGAATCGTATCCTAATTTCCATATATCGTCGGTGTTCACCACGCGCGACGCCTCAGTAGCGATAAAGGGCGCTAACCACTGTTCAAAAAAATAATAGAGTTATGTTCCCTTGCCCTTGGAATGAGAGCACCGCCACGGGTGGCCGAGGTCGTTAAGGCATGGACTCGTGAGCGGGAGGTCTGCGGTTCGAATCCCGCCAGGACCGTCCTCCTTGACTGGGGTTTTTTCCAGGTTTTTCTGAGTTTTCATAACTGGCAAATGCCGGGGAGGTACCTAAACTTAGGCCTGGAACGCTTCCTTCCTTAAAAAAAAATCCTTTCCCAATATATCATTTCATCTCATGTATCATCAGTGCCCACCGCCTGTGGTGCCTCTGTAGTAAAAACGGGCGTTAAACACTACCCCCCCTTGGAATGAGAACGCTCATTGGGCAGCGTTTAAAGTTGTTTGAAGTCAGTTTCCCGAAATAACTAGCGTCAATATTTTTTTTTAATAGTGTTTAATGCCCGTGTTTATTACTGAGGCAACACAGGCGACGGACACTGATGATGCACGAGACGAAATGATATATTGGGAATGATTTTTTTTAAGGAAGGAAACGTTCCAGGCCTAAGTTTAGTGTATATTCCCGGCATTTGCAATTTATGAGGACTGAGGAGAACCTGGAAAAAACCTCAGTCAGGAAGGACGGTCCTAGCGGGAATCGAACCGCAGACTTCCCGCTCACAAGTCCGCGCCTTAACGACCTCGGCCACCCGTGGCGGTAGCATCAACAACAAGATTACGTTTGCCATTAATGCCACTTGTTTTAATTTTGGGCCGAATTCTGCTTTTTGTTTTTGAAAACATATACATTCGAGTACAAGAGTGCCAGCTGACGTCATGTGAATCTGGATAGTGCATATATGCGTGACGGATGTTATTGATTGAACCACAACAACTGTACGCTTTTCGCCAATATTTGTTAAGAGTTCTTCTACTAGTCAATTCACGTTCAAATCTTGTTTGCTCTATAGTAAAGTCACTGCCGGCACTATAGTGTTTATCTTTAGTTAAGGTATATATTCCTTGTACAAATCATTTTAAACTGTATATCTGTTTTATTCTCTATTTCTCTATATGAAAGAGTTGAATATTTTATTGTTCTAATATTGTATTCTTTTTTTAAAACGCTGCAGAAAAGGATATAAAGCAAGAAATATGAAATTGTTATTATTCGCAGAAACAAGAAACACACTTTTAACTTTATAGCCTGAAAAGGCATATTCCCCCTTCCCTGCACTGTTTAAACGAATTAAATAATTTGTATTATAAACAAACACCGTGGTCTTGAATGTTTTTAAAAATAATCGATATCTATATGGACAAACCTTTGTGATACATTTGGACTTCATACTATATATCTTGAAATGTTAATGCTTCTATCTTTCAATTGTTTCTGTAAACAATACTCATTGATCCTCTTATATTTGTTAATTACATCACCCCTAAACACGCTTCTTTTATTTTTTTTAGGGAAGATATATATACTCGTCGACAGATTTTCTCACGTCCATTTTAATTAAATTTTCTCACAAATCATTTCATTTCTAGAGCCGCCACCAATATCTAGCTTTTCTATCATCGACATCGATAAGCAACATTCCAACTGATCAAAAATTAGTTCAAATGATACCTTGGTAAATGTCAAAAACGTCATTTCCTTCCCCAATTATATCACCAAATCTTTTCTTTTTTACATCACCTATTAAAGTAGGCGCAATATAGAGTTCATCAGTTGCATATTTTCTGTAAATAAAAAATCAACCTGAGTTCATTGTATTTCACTTACTTTATTTTTTCTCTCATTCCCATATAAACAAAATAATAATTTATTTTATATTGTACAAACTCACCTCGCTATGTTAAGTTGCGAAGAGTGCGGAGAAAGCGATACCTGCAGGCATATTCCGGCAGAATGCAGGGAAACAGAGATTTTAACAAATAAGCATTTACCATCACAATTTCTGAATTCCATCAGAAGTTTGAACATCTGCCTGTACGTGTTGGTGCATGAGAGATACACACACAGTTCGGGAATAATATAGTGAAGACCTGACAAAGAAGTTATTGGCTGTATAGAAGTGAGGGAAGTTGGGTTAAGTGTTCTATTCATGTTTATAAATGTATACACAATAGTACGATTCTATTCCATGTATTGCTTTCAGATACTTAGAGCGCCATTTCATTTATGTTCGGCTTTTCAATTAATATTTTCCTTTAAATTTAGCACTTTTTTTTCATTTGTAGCTCATTTCTTTAAGAACTCATCTCAGAGAGTGAACCCTTAAGGAAATGCAATTCTTTCTTATACGAATGTCATATAACAACTTTGGACATGTAAGAACTTCCTTTCTCACTAAATAAAATTCGTCTATGCAGCAGCGTATCTCGTTCTTGTCAAAAACACCCGAGTTCACTTTTGTACGCTCCGGTCTGTTTCCTGGATTAGACTCGCCGGTTTCAGTCCCTTCTCTTCTTACCCTGTACTTGTTCTCACTGGAACACCGCTATAGTGAGATACACGTAAGTTTGATTGTTTTAATCTAAATTTTATGGCCTCGACTCATGACATAAGCTATTCTCAATTGCACGAGTTTAACTATGTATAATTTTCCCTTTCTTTCGTTTTTGTGGTAAATCCATTATTTGTATGTATAAATAATTAGTAGGTCGATATATGTGTTAACACTGTACCCCAACACTTAACTGAAACATGCAATTTAAAACATCCAACTGTTCAATATTAATATTCTGCTTTCATTAACACAATGAGAACGGACCGCCCTATTTGAATAGATGATACACATGCAGTACGTAATGTTTTACTTGGCAGATAAAGCTTCCCTCCCACGCATAAGTCGATGGTCATCTCTCCAGCTCTTAACAGTACATTATATTTAAATACTTCCGTTTATCAATCGCGCAGAAAGGCCCCCTTTGTGTTTTACAAACAGGGTGTACATGTGTAATCGGTTGCTGTATAAGTAAACATAATAGCCAGAACTACTGTAGCTACGGATGCTGTGATCATGTTAATGATGGATCTAGCAGCAGAATTAAAAGTGTTGAATCATCTAGGGATACTAGCTGGTGCAACATAAAGGCAATTCTTCAACAATTCAACAAACAGCATTCATGGAAGCTGAAAAACAAGGCAGAAACGTTGACCAAACAAGCCAGAATGGAAAAAAGACTACTGAAACGAAGTAGGAGGTGTAAAGAGAGGGCCAGTGATAATGATTGTGGGACTGGAAAGTTCTGAATTAGTGAATCTCTTATGCTCAAATTAAACACTAATTTTCTGTACGTTGATTTTTTAATACTTCAAGTGCCCTCTTTTCAGAAACTATTCCACATATCTTAATGAAAGTTGTAGTGAAAATTTTAATGATAAAAGTAACATTTCCAGCAACAATTATGAATCAGTATATTTTAGTTTTTTATTTTAAATTATTTTAATTGCAAAAAGTGACATATTGTGAAAACAATATTACATTTTTTTATTTAACAAATTTATGACATATTGATCAAATTTGTGATGGAAAATTTCATAAATGTTGTTTAAAACAACACATAAAAACTCGACAGTTATTGGTCAAACAGTTTCTGAGAAACGTGCACCTGATTGAGTGGAAGCTAAATAAAAAAAAAATAATGCACAGTAAATGAAAAATGATCTTAAGAAAATAGCATATAACAGTAATTATTTCATACTTTATGCATTAACATA
This sequence comes from Metallyticus violacea, assembly GCA_030762175.1. NCBI lineage: Eukaryota > Metazoa > Arthropoda > Insecta > Mantodea > Metallyticidae > Metallyticus > Metallyticus violacea. Next base: position 94,877,912 of record CM060832.1, on the reverse strand, counting down.
ATTTTAGTTAGCGTTATATTATTTTAAAATGTAATATAATTATGTGTAGTAGTTTGAGAAACACAGAGGATTAAAAATGTCTATATTCTGAGCACTCGAAACAGCCCTATGACTATCCTTCATACCAACCAGGAACAGACATGTTAAATTAATCATTTGTGGGTAAGTTACTGAATTTGTTTGGCTGCTGTTACCATATAAGCCGCCGCAACGCCCGCAAAGAGTAACATATTTTCATGCTTGACACCATGAACCAGAGAAGAGACGTTGATTTATTAAACAGATTCTCAACAGCTTCGTGGTTAATCTTTCTGTCGTTCGTAAAAAATGCTCCCAATGTTCATTGGGCGAGCAATTTCCTATAAACAAGTTTCCAACTTATCTACCAATAATATCCACGCTTACTCAAACTTATAGTGTTATATAGTGCTATAATAATACGGAAAACAATATAATAGCTTATAAGCCCAAAGTGAATCAGGTAGCATTTTTAAACTGTTTACTTTTCAATAAGTTGTAAAATTAAGAATGTTTCTCTATATAAAAGAAAATATACCCATTTGTTAACATATCACATGTGCCCTTAAAAATTCTGATTGGTTTTTTGGAAAACGAAACGAATCTAAAGTTTGTAGAAGTTTAGTCCTTTTTTATATTTGTACCTTAGCTTTACTTGAATATTATAGCACTTTAATGCTGTTTTAATTTTTTTGTTTTTGTTTTTTTTGTATTTTAACATTACTAATACCTGGTATGTATGTATGTATGTATGTATGTATGTATGTATGTATGTATGTATGTATGTATGTATGTATGTATGTATGTATGTATGTATGTATGTATGTATATATTGTATGTATGTATGTATGTATGTATGTATGTATATGTATTATATATATAATATTAATGAAAAATAAAAATAAAGAAACACTAATAACAATATAACAAATTAACACTAATAATAAAAGTAGATAAAGATAAAACACTGAGGAAGAGTGACACTTGAAATTGCTATATTTCGAACTACTGCGAGTTCTTCAATGGCAAGAAGCTAGACAAGTGAAGGTGATAAAAGTAAATATTGAGTATCGAAGGTAACGTTATGCATGGAAACAGATGAAACTAGAAATGAGAGTGTGGGAAGAGAAAGAACTAATATGTAAGATTTAAACCAGGTGGTATACGCGCTTTATGTAAAAATATAGCTGCCATTTCTCTATCTCTAAGTAAACTTTCACAGCATTGTGTAGGTAAAGCATCAATAAGAGTTAGACTAAAAGCATTATCAAAATCCTTACAGTGAGATAAGGCATGTTGGGCAACAGGCAAGGGAGACTTGGTTTTAATAGAACGTCTATGATTGTTCATGCGTAGCGAAACAACAGTAGAATAAACCAATATAAAATGCTTTGCAAAGCTTACAAGATAACATATATACGACGTTCTTGGAAGAACAGGTAGCAAATGAAGAAATGTTGAATTCCTTGGATAAATTAGGGCTATGGAATGATTTGCACGGCATAATTAGCGCACAGGTTTTACATTTAGGACGTTGGCAAGGATACGAGCCAGCAAAGGGACGTGGTAAATTCGGAGAGGATAGGTTACGGCGAAATATACTTTTAAGGTTAGGGGGTGTTCTGAAAGTAAGGCGGGGTACAATTTTAGAAAAATCATTTAAAGATGGATACATTAACAAAGTATCGTGACATTCTTTCAAAATAGGTCTGATGCTTTCAATTCCAGCCAAGTAACTAGTAACAAGGTTGATGAAGTTCTTGTTAGAGGTTTTAGGTTTGCATTGGAAAGTTTTGTGCGATGGGATTTTAAAAGAGCGGAAGGATAATTTTGGTTTTGGAACTTTTGAGTTAGGTTTTTAATATACTTGTCAAGAGATGAAAAGTTGTTACAAAGACGATGACCACGGATTGAAAGAGAAAAAGGAATAGATCTTTTGATATGCAAGGGATGACAGGTATCAAAATGAAGATACTGTTGTAAATTGGTAGGCTTAATGTGCACAGACGTAAGAAAAGAGCCATTGCATAAAGATTTTGTGTTGATTTCACCGACGACTGCTCCAAAGCAAAGATGTCTGCACGCTGAAACATGTTTCCATTCTCGCCACAGGTCTTATGCTTCACGTCCGATCTTTCACATTTCCTGTTTCAAAGTCATTGTAATAATGCTATCCTTGGAGATGACGGAGCACAACTAAGCGATTCATATAGCCCGGCATCATTATCCTAGTATGAGGTCTCTCGTGCACCCAATTGTTCATCAGATCACGTGCTCGTGTAGATCGCCAATCTAAAAAGTTCTCATTCGAACTTTGAATTGATGTGTATCCTTCTCGGATTGTCAATACCTCTTAAGCATTGTTAGAAGTTCCTCAGGTTAATCGAAATTTTATTTACACGGGATGTACCGAGACTGTATTGTACCTATTGACGCGAACTTCTTCCTCAAAAGAAAAAAGCGAAAATATCAATTATTCTCCCTGCTTAAAAGATGCAGTATGCAAATATAACCTTTTCGAATAATGAGAATACATTGTTTCGAACTTTTAACTACAGTGTGAATAATTTTGGTAATTTGTAGCGCTTTTCAACGTATGCTGGTGTCTATTTCATCCCGCACGTTACAGAGAACACACTATGAAATTCAGCTCTTTTGGCAGTAATTTTATAAAGATATCAGAAACTGCTAGGTAAAGAAGATTAGTAAGAACATTTATGATTAACCAGATAATTCGGGAAATGTCCGAATTGTAGTTATAAACCTAAAACTAACTGCTTTGGGTACGATTCATATCGTTTTTCTGCATTAATATCTGTTTTAAATATTGATTTAGTGCTATATTTCATGGAAATATAGGGAGATTAACATTAGAACATAGAATTAAGCTATAAAATTATTATTGCTATATACACAAATATGACATATTTGCTTGACATATAGCTTGACATATATTAAAAATTACTTTTTTTCAAAGCCTTTACGAAAAACAATTTTATACTAAAGATAATTTTTCTAACGTTTGCAAAGTTATGGAGAATACAAAGAGTGTTTCAGAGGGTGCGACATGAGTTTATATTTTTATTAATTGAGGCTTGTGACGACATTGTGCACATTGCTATTGTATTTCTATCTGCACGCAATATTTTCATTTTGTTGTTCATTATTGTTTCCGCATTTTTTTTATATATTTTTTTTTTTGTGCCGAGGAAGTCATTCACAACAACTATAAATGCATTCCTCGCCTCAAGTTAGTTTGTAGTTAACTTTTCTATAAACTATTGATCCTCCACAATTGTTAAATCTGAGGTCCAAGAATATACCTTGTTTTAGTTTTGTATTACTTAATACTGTGAAAATTCTTCCCAATGCATTGTCTCTACATTTCTCGCAGTTCATAAGACTCAGTTTAATGTACAAAAAAGAGAGGGGAAAACACCCTTAGACTAAAGGATTATTTTTTTAAACATTGTGTTACCATGAAGTAAATTCTTTTATTCTTGGCTATTGATTATGTACTGTTGTTTGATTTTATGACTGGTATATACACCATGCGTGCCACATAGAAAACCAAATATTTGTTCTCCAAAAATACGCCAACAATATTTGATGGCTTCTGGAATATAACACATGCTTTCTAATCCGTTATTGTTGCGGTATGTACCACACATATATAGGAAATTTATTATCATTATGAAAATCAACAGGCTTTACGGGCAATTTACATGCAACAATAAATAAGCAAAAATCTTCAAGATTATGTGACATTTAAATAATATCGGTCCATTGCAGTCTCTGAATGTACAAACTCCAGCATCTGTGATTGGCATAATGCACTAAAACCTTCATTTCTGTTTCTGATTATGATTACACAAATAAAGTTTTAACCTTATTTACATTTTCAGAATTCAACAAACCATAAATCAGATTAGACAGTTGAGAGGATTTTGCTATACCGTAAGAGAAACCAAGCATTGTACGTACTAGTAGTGACAAATAGAGACGAAACATATGTAGACATTTATATTGCAGAAAAAAATGGAACCATTTACACCACAGCACTTACAAAGTAAGCATCTTGGGCTGTGACACACTTCTAGTAAGGTTCGTGTCGCTTTTAGAAACAGTCCTACAGTCCATGTTTGGTCGCTTCCTGCAGAGCGCTTGGCGCATTCGCCTACACCTCTTCAGCCGAAGCCGAAGCCAATCTCGAGCCTTTTTTTTTTTTTTTTTTTTTTTGTAAACAGTTATTGGTCAGCTGGATCAGGACATGGAGAAATGAGGAAGAGGAAGAAGTTTTCACCCTGAGCGACGGGTGAGCTAAGACGTTGTCATGATTTTTTTTTTATTTGTTTTATTTACGGACGCTCTTTAACATGTCAGGTCATTAGCGTCCCTTTCAATTCAGTGCGTGAAACGGCCGATAAATTTTGCTCAGAGGCCTCTTTTTTCAGGCTTGAAGTTCTTTTACATGTCATAAATCTACGACACGGACCCACGGATTTACTTCCCTTCCTTTGGAAGCCATGCTTAGGATTTTTACTACCGAAAAAATTGATCGATCATGGTCGGGATTGAATCCGTCATCTTAGGATCCAGATCTGCTGCATATCAAGTAGGGACTTCCGTTTCTTTGAAGACTGGTTCCGCAGTCAACCATTGATGTTCTTTGCTCACCATAACCATGTGAAGTGCCGGGGCACTTGTTCTTTCATATACTCCAACCAAAAGTTATTACAAAAAATAAAAGAACCTCACTTTCATTTGGGAAAGCCGTAAACATTTGTTCCAGTTGTGACCAGAGGTATTTAACAAATTAATGGACACTTTCCATTATTCAAAAATCCGTTGCGTATCGTGGAACGTCTGAAAATCATTTGTAGGATGGAGTACAAACATAAAGAATCTTTTTTTTAAATCGTACTGGCAATTCTGTAAACAATGTGTTGACCATAGGAACAAATGCACTCTACTATACATTTGTGGTTTTACATGTGCACAGAGTTGCTGTCAAAACAATCGCTAAGCTATGACTAAATCTTCTACTATATAGGTCTTTATGCTCCACCAAATTATAAGACAAATTCACAGAGAACCACAAAATCTAAAATAAATAAAATGCGCATAGTGATAAACTCTAGGAATTGCAGTACTGAGTAAAAGTGAATGTTTACATAACACCACTGAATTACACCGATATCTAATCCATAATTAAAGTTATACCTTCAGAATGAAATATATATTTTCCTACTAATGTAATATTAATTTCTACTAGAACAAACTATTTCCGAAATGGCAGAACGAACTTTTTTGCCATGAATGATAGAATGAAGGATAAACATCATAGCAAAATAGTAGTAAACAATGAGATCACAAAGGTACTATTTTATCTTGCCATGACATAAGGTTATATAGATTGAAATAATACTGGGAAATGAACGAATTTCACAAAATAAATAATTAATTTGTATCTTATTTGTAATACACCTCCATAATCGATTCATTATGAATCTAATTGTTTTTAAGGGTTAGTACCTTTTGAAGTGCACACAGAAACTCTACCTAAAGTTCACTCACTTTCAGTGTATGTGTATGTGTGTGCGTGCGTGCAATCCCACTATTTTATAAGGATGTATGTGGGGGCGACAATCTTGCTCTATGTCAACAAGATGCTCTCCCTTTATTTTATCAGATTTTCTCCGTCATTTTTATTCAGTGGCACGACCTTCCGAAACTAAATTTTGTTCGCGGTCCCGAAAAAGCATTTTCCTGGAAAATGTTTGATACTTCAATCTCATTCCTGAATACTTAACAAGGAAGGCTCATAAACTCGTATTGAACATTTCACGTTTCACCAAGAAGACGTGATGGAACACTGTCAAATTCTTGTTAAACTACGCTTCAAAGGTTACATACAATCCTCATTTATGCATTTTAACGAAGCTTGTAATCTTAGGAAGTAAATTTGTCAATCACTGTGCAATACTAAAACGATATGATTTGTAATCCAACTAGAAATGACATTGTCTAATGTTAATTTTGATTAGTGTACGTCATTTCCTACTAATGGACAGTCTTTTAAGCTCTCTATTAAATTAAATTGTATAATGATATTTGTTTATAATACTATACTTTTGTTGCCTAAGCCAATGTAATTTTCAAGAAGACAATGCTTAAAGTTGTAGACAAGTGTTTAATTCATTTATATACAAGAATTATAAGTGATAGTAATAAAATAAAATCAATGTTAATTTCGAATTTATAATGAATTATTCTGAAAACAATGCTTTCTTTCCCTATGCTTATGACGTAATTGTATTGATGGTTATTATTTCATTTCTCTATTATTGTGGTGCATTTACCACAAGTAATTTTACCGAAGCTGAAAAGCCTAAATTGTTCTCATATTGAGAAAATCTCATGATAATAGTTGGAAATATTATGACAAAATCATTAATTGGATTAACAGTAAAAAATTAAAAAAAAAATGCAAAAGGTTTAGTGTTGGAATACATTTTAGAACTAGTATTATCAAAGTATATCAATTCATTTGGTAGTTAATATTAAATCATTAACTTTTTTATTAATTTTGTGGCTATAAGGATGAGTGGATTCTTTCTTTTTCAATAATATATGAAGTTTGCCCATTATATTATCGTAACATTATGTTCAGTTGATGACAGAATTTTAGTAATGAAAACAATCTAATGACATAAGTGTTAGTTTTATGCAAATAAAGCCATAAGGTAGCATTTTATTATCGATTTTGACCACCAATTAAGATTGTTTAACATTTTTTTAAACAGGAAAACAAGTTTTTTCTAGAATATTGCAAATTCAGTTAGCTACAAAATATACGGGAAAAGATTTTGAAAGTTATCAAAAAATATTCGAACATTTTTCATATTGAAAACCGTTTTAGAAAGACTGGAGAATGAGGAAACATGAAACCGAAAAATAAAATTAGTGTTCGTAAATTGGGAAATTTGATGACATATGCACAACACTTCAAAATTCAGTAGCAAATTTGTTTAAATAAAGAATAAATGATTAAAAATACTCAACCAAAATTTAAAAAAACTCACTGGAGTTATTGCAAACAACAATTTCGTGTCTATTAAAACTACTACCAGTGTAGCTGAAGTAAAATCTCTGAATATGTTTGAACTGTGTAACTGATACAAAATCTGCTTCCCTCACTTCAGTAGCATCCTAGCCAACAGCAGCAGAGAGATGCTTACTTTCTAAATATTTTCCAATGGACGTCTTTCGTTTGCTCCATAACTATACAAGTATACAGAGATTTTGCTCAATATCATTTTTTCCTTTCTACAATACTAATTTGAATGTAATGACGAAGTTACTTTCGAATTTCTATGTATTTTAAAGATTTACTTATTTTACAAAAAATTATTTTGGCCTCACTTATAAGGAACAATTCATTTGCTAAATTAATTAACAGATACTTTTATTTCATCCTTAAATAACTTCATTTAAATATAAAGTTATTTGAAAGGAAGGACGTTTTTACAATTTTTTCATTTGCTTACAACCTTTGCATACCCACACAACATTTACAAATAAATATAAAATTCTAACTTAATTGCATCATTTTTCTTTAAATATAAATTGCGTTAACCAAAAGATTATATTGCGAAAAGTTCTACTTTTTTATGATTCTCTAATATCGAGTAAGTATTCCTGCATAACATTCTAAAATAATAATCGTGAAGCAAGAACTTATATATACGTTAACCTAATGTTTTCCACTAGTTTCAATTTAATATTTTTTGCAATAGTACAAAGTAAATAACTAAAATCATCAGGTCTATTGAGACATTATATATCATTCTTTGCGAGCAAAATAGAGTATGCTTTGTAAATTTATTTAACTTTTAAATAATTTTACAACAATTTCAAGAGCGTTACAATTTTTAAATTCACGTACAGCGAGATTTGATGAATGAGTTGGTTGGCAACCGTTAACAAAATGAGCCAGTGATAATCACACGTTCTCCAGCATATGGCGCACATTATAAAGAACATTGCACAACATGCGGTCACGTCCACAGTGGGCTCGGCTCGGAATCGCCAGGCGAATGAATGTTGTCTGCAACTCTGACGTTTACAGTCCCACAAATGGACGTAAAACTCCTGAGTGGCACATCGTGCGTGTTGCTTCCCATTTTCCTTTTACTGTCATAGCTTGCAAGACTTTTCCTGATCTGCACACGTGCTATAAATCAGCAAAAATAGAGTCCATGTTCAGTTGGAAATATTTATAATATCTTCTATAGTCCATGGCCAACAATTATTATTATTTAAAAAAGTAGATTGGATGGAATGCATGGAAAATGCAAGATGGAAGAAAACCTAATGCATTGCTTCTATGATATTCCTTTAAGTATAATAATAAAATACCATAATTATTTTTTCTTTTTGTGGTTTCAGGAAAAAAAATAGCATTTTATATTAAAAATCTGCCTCTGTCTTCATGAAACTGTTTTAAAATATTGCATAATATACGCTGTAGCTTAGAGTAAGAAAGTTATAATCATAGTTTAGTATTAAATTAGTCAAAAAAGATACAGGGGCGATTCATTGCTTAAAAAGAAATTTGTAAAAGTCACTCATCGATTCAAAAAGGTAAACATGAAAAACTGGCAACACAATAGCAAAATGTACTTGGTTAAAACAATGCACAATATAGAAAAAATGAAAGCATTGTTCTTTTCATTCGTTTTTTTTTTTTTTTTTTTTCATTTCCTCGTTATCATGTATGGTTACTATTTTGTATTGTAGATTATAAATTATGAATAAATTATGAATAAATTAAATTAAATTATGCGTAATTTAAAGTGAAGTAAATATAATTTGTCTTTGCAATTTTAAGTAAACATTAGAATAATGATATTTTGTATTTGATTTAAACATCATTTTCAACAGAAACGTAGTTGTGTAATCGGTATGGTTACTTAAATCAGACATTTGGTACTAAAATTTAGTAAATAATGAAGTCCTTCTTTAATTTGTTCCAATTTATTGATTTTATTAATTATTTCAATCGAATTTTTGCACAATTTTTAAATGCGGATAAAAAAATGAGTACTTTATACCTTTCAAGGACAACTTCATGTCAGTGAGCTGCAAGAGTAATTCTCTTATGCTGCAGTGTATTCCGTTTTATTTTCTTAATAGTAAAAGAATATTTTCTCATATAATAATAGTGAGATTATCAAGAAAATTATTTTTAAAAATTTACTGGTAATATCATCTTCTAAAACCTGTGAAAATTAAAATTTAAATGTTTCTTCATTTTACAATTTATTTATTTGAAGATAGAAATAACATTTAATTTAACATACAAAATATCTTTAATGAACGACCATTGCCCTCGTGAAACAATATTACGCTATCATGAAATTGACTGATAATGGGCTTTGATATTGAAAGTTTGGAGTTAGATACAAAATTAAACAGCATATTATAATGATATTCAAAAGTTTATAAAGTATATATATATATATATATATATATATATATATATAAAATATGTAGCGATAAACCGCCACGGGTGGCCGAGGTTCTTAAGACGCGGACTCGCGAGCAGGAGATTTGGGGTTGCAACCCGCCAGGGAAAATTGCGTTCCCAATGTATCATTTTACCTCATGTATCCCCACTGTTCACCGTCTGTGGTGCCTCAGTAGTAAAAATGAGCATTAAACACAATTCAAAAAAAAAAAAAAAAAAAGGTAGCAATGTCAAATAATCTCTCTAGAGACTCCGAATATGTTGCGAACTAATTTAAATTGAAAGAGCACTTGCTCACCTCCTTAATTCTATCGATGTAATGATGCGATGTTGGTGGTTTACCTAAATGTTATTCTCCACCTATCCCTTACATCTCTATATTAGAAAACATACACACAAAGGAATAATATTAAGATATAAATACCGTTATAAGCTAAGACATGGAGGTTATGGTTAATTTATTCAACAGTTTATATATCCTAACTGATAATTGGTATATTATATTTATATTACATTATCAAGCTGAGGCATAACCGTTCATTTCTATCCCTCGAAAGAGAAGAAGAAAGTAATCTTAATTAAGCAAAATTATAGTGTCATGTCTTTCCACGCATGCTCCACCCTCCATTCAACGTTCCTTAAAACCAATCTTAAAGATCCCTCCCAGTGTATATGCTTACAATGCTACTAAATACTACCAGACACACTGGCAACGTTCAAGTGCCACTACATCAAGTTGGGAAAAATAAAATTATATTCATAAGTAACCTTAAAACATTTCTTTACTTGTGTCTTCTCTAGAAAAAGACTTTCCTTCGAATATACTAGGTGTTTGTGTGTGTTATTAGTTTTTATTAAGGGATGAACAGCCTGTTCATTGTGCATATATAAACTGAATGATTATTTTATCTGCTGTTTGTGCTTCTAAGAAATTCGTACATGTGTTATCTGGTAAGCTGTGCAAAACATTTTATACTCCTTTATCTTATACTGTTGCTTCCGACATTTGTGGTACTATTTTCTGATTATCCAGTTTACATGTGTGTGTGTGTGTGTGTGTGTGTGTGTGTGTGTGTGTGTGTGTGTAAACTTTACATAGATATAATATATTGCTTTTGTGATTCGATCCATAATTAATTAAAATGCTTAATAAAATGTTAAAATCCGAATTTACGAGACAAATATTTAAAGTAATAGTAGACCAATAAATGGCAACCATCTCTCTGCTTATTGCAGAAGTGTTTTGATTTTGTGTAAAACACATTTGCTTTTTGTTTTTTTATCGTTAAATTTATTTCCGGATTCATTTCTTGCATTGAGGTCAATACCGTTTTAATCAACTCTGCCTCTGTGATAAAACTTTTAATATTTATATGTGTATTTCAAATAAAAGTTTGCATTATATTTACTAATGAAACGTTTTAATCAAATAGTAATAACTGTACTTCAAAGCCGAGAAAGCTGCTTCGGAAAAAATCTGCTAACCAAATAATTCCTCGCCAGTCATATAAATAATTTATATTTATTAGTATGATTCTGAACATTTTTTCTTTATTTATAATATTTTGCTTACCATCAATATTAACATATATAAATCATAATTTATCCCGCATGAGAACGAAATATGTAATTGACTCCCTGTCATTATACCTTACAGTAAATGCTGTTTTTTGTTATAGTCAAGTATTATTGAATTGAATATTATATTCTTACTTTACATAGTGGTTTTTATTTTATGTTTTTTTATTTTGTTATCCTGATTTTAATATTAATTTAATACCGTACAATTTGCTATATAATCCCATATAAGATCAAAAAATAAAATTAGAAGTTTTCCTGAAAGTGTAGTAAAGCACTTGTTAATTCTTGAACTGGTATCTTGGGGTCTGTTGAACCCAGAGAAACTCAATTTAAAATATTTAAATATGGCATTTAACAAGTATTCAGCAATTAATATATCATTGTTGAGCACCGGCTTCCCATTAGAGGTCATAATTATTTTGCCTGAGCCCCAGTTAAAAGTGTCGTGACAGCTTTGGGTTCACAATTGTTTTAATATAGTGTTTGTTATATTTTAAAGTGAGAATGTGTGTAAGTGATATAATGTTAATTACTGGCTGAAGAGTTTGGGAGAAAAATTCAACATCGTTTGGACTTATTCGCACTTTTCTGATACTAGCATTGAGTTAAGTTATATTCATCATAACACGAGTTCAGAGATTTCAGTTAAAGAAAATTAAAGTCATGAAAATGAAAAGTGTGGAAATGAGACTGGGCACAGGATAAACACCCACCCTATTAGGACATATAGGGACATATTTCTGAACTGCCAAGTGTGATTATTAAAGCTTGGATTTACAAACCAAAAGAATTATTGATGCCTGGAGATTGCTATTTGATCAAAATATGATAGAGAGTGGTTAAATATACTAAAATAAAAATAACGTACTTTATTGAAAAGTATGGACCCAATGCATTAAATTTCCAATTTACAAACCATGTACCCTTGATGATATAGAAGCCTTTTTGGAAATTTTATAGTTCTCAGGCGTCTTCAAATGTAGCCATGTGGGTTTTCTCTTTGCAACAGGTGGAACTGGTCGAGGTATTTTCAGAGCAACATAAATTAATTTTACTTTCTACTCAGTGCATTAGGTTTTATAATATTACAGACAGAAAGACAGGAGAAGAAATTGACTGACTGGAAGCTATTTCAGAGGTTTTAACGAGCATCTTGCGAATGCGCAATTAAACTGCTTCTGTGGTGAATACACGGCACTTGATGAAATGTTATTTCCTTTAGTAGGTAAATATTTATTTAGGGTCTATATAATTAGCAGGGACTCAGCTCTCATGTTTGTGATGCAAGATTTCATTATTTGTTAAAATCATTTGTTGTTAGTGGGAAAATGGAACCCAAAATACCCAATCCCAATCATTTCTTCCTGCTCACACTCATAGTTATATCACTTAACCAATCAGTTTTGAAAAACAGCTGCAACATAGCTGCTGACAATTAATTCACATCTCTTGAGCTTCTGGATGACCTGCGGAAAAGTGGCCATAATTTAGCTGACCATATTCATAAAACAAAAGGGAAATTCCTCATTTGTTTTGGCAAATAAAACATGTGAAGTATATTCATAACAATTTAATTTCATAGACATTGCAACAATTGTATCGTGTTACAAAAAAGAAAAGGCTATAATATTGTTGTCCTCCAAAACAAGAAGCCTGAGGTTATAGATTCCTATGATTGCACCAAAAGGGGTGCAGATCCTTTAGATCAGAAGTGCGCCAAAGATGGTGTAAGAAGCTGTACCTCTTGCATTATTCTGTGTTCTGATGGAAACTGAGGGAGTAAACTCAAGCGTCATGCTCTCAGTTTCCAGCTTTCAACGCTACTGCTGAATTGACAGAAGAGAATTTCTTGTCAAATAAGGACAATCACTTAATTCAGCAGCACATGCTGATGCGTCTGAAGTCAAACTTTCCAAGGGACTTTAGAACGATCATCATAAAAATAAATGGTGTGCAAGTTCCTGAAACTTCAACAAATTCTCTTCAGGACCAACAAAGAGATAGAGGTTTCTTGGGTCACAGAAAAATGGATAACAAATACAGGTGTTTATGTATTTTCTATTGTAATAAATACTGAACAACGGAATGATATGCGGGTCTAATTATGGGCAAAAGATATAGGTGAAATCACCGTTCTTGGTCGGTAACTTCAACGTGTCTTTTTGTCTGTTCCTAGTCGGTGAGCCTAGAATATTTGAGGAGGCGCAGTAACGCATTTTGTTCAGTACCGTGCGAGATGTATCAAGAATTGATTTGCTGTTATTTGTAGTACATTCTAGTGCTTTTCATAATTATTATTTAAATAACTTCAGTTTTCATTTTGTTAAAAAAAATACATATTAAGTATAGAGTCATTACCATTCTATTCTAAAAAATGTTTTCACTTTTATGTGAAACTAAAAAAAGAAGTCTAACATTAAATCCAAACTTCACAGTCAGACCAGTGAGATGATCAACAATGTGCACACTTTCATGAAAACGGAAGTGCTGTTGGCGGTGTTGTAATTTCTTTTAAAAAGTTGCTAAGGAGAATGGTGCAATCAGTTGGAGTTTTTGAAAAAAGGTGCGGAGAAATCTAAACGAAGATTCCGGTTGTGAAGAAGAAGGCACGTCGTTTGGAACTCCTAGAAATGGCCATTCTGTACTAAACGAATTACTAACTCGGAGAGTTCAACGAAGCCGCTATAAGAGGAACCGTATATATTAAAAGTCAGTGCCAACAATGAAGAACTCCTTCCAAAACTTAGGAAGAGCATTAGTAAAGTAATCATTTTGAAGAAGATGGGGTTTAAATGTTTTAAATTGAGAGTAATAGAGCATCAAGGATGACATACGATTAAAACGAGTTGCTTATTTATGTGCAATTAAGAAATATAGGAGAGAGAGTCGACCTATAATCTATGAGGACGAAACCAAAACAGTAATGAAATCTCGGGAGTCGAGCTGCTGCATTATGAACATGCTCTCATGGTGCGAGCAATGAGAGAATAACATTGCTCTCTCTCTCTGCTCTCCAGTAGGTGTGACGTCACATTTTAAACCTAAATTCGCTCTTCCGAACTGACCGTAAAACTCGTTGAGAGCCACCGGCCAAAAACGATTGTTTCAGCTGTAGTTGGCTGTAATCTCTTTTTACACATTCATTTATATCTCTTTTCCTTCCAAAATTACAATTATAGCATAAATGATGGGGTCTAATATCTCATTTTTAAATTTTACCAAAACTTTGATAGAGCGCAACTCTAATTCTAAATAATTTAAATTTTGATTTGCCCAATTAGTTTGTTTTCTATAAATAAAGATATTTCATATGATATATTTTGAACAAAATACATTTTTTCATATATTATCGCTCTAGAAATGTGATAACTAAAATTTACATTGTATTATTACATTTGTAAAAATAAAACAGCTTGTAAAAGGTATTGCTAATCAGAAAACACCATCAAGTCTATAAATTGGCATTGATAATTTAAAATATTTAATCTTATAAGCTATACGTTTCCCTTTCCAGAGCGGGTTGCTTCTTCAAGGTATATATTAAAAGTAAGCAACAAGAGTAAATACCGTTATCATCTTTTCTTAGTCACTGAAATTTACCTTCATTAGTACATTTTCTCTGTTAAGTTTTAAATTGATCATCCCCATAGCCAGTGATGAGCATTTATGACTACTATTCCGAATTCCTGCTCGATTTACTTATATTTGATAATTGTGATTTTCTTTGGATAGAAATATTCTCGTAGCCACCATAATTTGATCAGATTAGATTAGGTCTCAATAGATTTAAGGACACCCTGGCGTCCATAATCGTACATCTGCATTCTCATCCTTATTAGGGCCGATGCAGCTGTACCTTGAGGGCGATCAGGCCTCAGAAGACAGCTCAACCACGCTGGAGGAAGTGCCGAAGTTTAATGAAACAGAACAGGGAACTAATAAAAATAAGTTTCATTACTCACAGAAGCTTCTATTTACTTTGTTCAGATATGGAGATGTGACTTTTTGGTTTTTAGTTTCACAGAGCTACTTTTTATTGATTTTATAAACATTTTAAGAAAAAATATATTGTTTATGCTTACAAAGCTTGTTAATTATTAGTTATCTAACTTAATTTTTATGTATTTAACACTAACTAGTGTTAACTTAGAAAGAACAAAGTTTCAAGTACCAAATACTTCACACATGGTAGTATGTTCAGAGCGTGTTCCTATTAGAGATTATTCTCACAATGCAATTTAGATACTTTAAAAGCTGGCCATTTTGTACTATTCTGGTTCTATCATATGTATGCACGTTTTAATGCCTCTATGATGTTACTGCATGTCCATATTTTTAAGTAGCTAAATTTTTATTGCCTCTTTAGTACTTATCTTTATCCGACGCATTAATGGCCCAGCTTACAAAATTGTTTTGTTACAGACGATTGGGTAAATGATTTTAACTTAATCTGTTTTCCAATTTAGTTGAGTTACAATAAACACCATAAATACTGTTTTTTTTTTAAGTTCATACTTATATTAATCGTATGAATTCAATTGTATTGAAACTAATAATATAATTTATACCATATAATGTGATATAATTTGAGCCACATTCGATCTTACCCAATCACAAATGGTATATAGATGATACTAAATCTGTCCTACAGTGGCATTTTAAAGGGGTATTTATTGAAAATTAATGGATACAGATAGTAAAAATAAAAGTTATGATTACATGACGGGAGCAATATTCTCAGACTAGTCTCTCAACATACTTAGAGCAGCTGTGTAGAGATAATATACAGGTTTCAGTGGAGAATTAAAGAGAAACATTCTTGTTTGTGGTCCTGGCGGTCTATTGGTAAACATACTTGCATCATAGGGTTTAATCCCGGCTTGGGTCGATGGATTTTTTTGGGCGTAAAAATCTTAGTAATGGCTTCCTTTGGGAGGGAAATAAAGACATAGGTCCCACGTCGTAAATTTACAGCACGTAAAAGAACTTTAAGCCTGAAAGAAATGGCTCTAAGCAAAATTTGTCGGCAGTTTGAATTGAATGAGATGCTGATGTCTTAAGATGTTAAAGAGCGTCCTTGAGTAAACCAAATAAATAAAAAATAAACCCTTACCTATATAAACTCTGTTTCCCCTATTTAATAAGGGTTTCTTCCTTCATTAACTCATACATTCAATCGAGATGTGTAGATTATTCAATGAGAACAAGGTATTTGAATGTTTTCAAACTATGGCAACAAGTTCATCCATTGAGCATGTAACTTGTGATGGCAAATTTTGCAGCACTTTCCTTAGTCATTGTTTTTGCTTGCACGAAGCGGATAGTCAGAAATGACCTGCCGCTAATAAAATATTACTCACTGTTTTAATACTGCGCTCATCTGGTTACATAAACTGCACAATGGTACTTCGAAATATGCACGAGTATGTCAAGAAACCTTCAAGTTCATTAAAAAGATACTGCACTTGCCTAATGCATGTTTTGAACTGAATACCCAATAGATAAGCACTAATGCTTTGCCCAACGTTCCAAGCAAGTTTCATATACCTGATTCTTCACTCTTGTTTTAAACAGAAGAAGGTCTTTGAAGAAACCGACTATTATTTTGGAACTGAAGTAATGTTTTTCTAAAATTTAAACATCAACACAGAATATTGAAAAATGCTTCTTTTAGATATTTCCAAGAAAAGATATTTCGCTTTTTGTAGATAGTTTAACCATTGTTCCCTTTGAAGTATGTATTTAATACAGGTTGAGATTATTTGTATTGTTTTTATTATCTTTTGCGAAAAAAATTACAATGACGTCAAAAAAACAAACAAAGGATTACAAGAAACTCTCATGTTTTTAAGTAATTATAACAACTAATAATAATGAACAAGACCAATAGATTAATTAAATATAATGCATCTGTTACTTATACATAATACGAAAACATAGAAGAATAGAATTGTACTTTCAATTAAGTACATTTACGGAATAAGTTTGTAACGAAAATTTAAATATTGAAATTAATAAATTCATGAGTGATGTGTTTGATACTTTTTGTCCTCTTATAACTTAAAACTTTAAGGCAAGAGTCTCAAACATTTATAAGTATTAGCTATATTTATACCATACACGTTTTGAGCGAATCTACCCGTGCTGTGAACGCAATATTACCTCCCAGATCTCTAAAGAAGTCATTCCCGTACAGAAGCTGTAAATTGATACCTTTAACGTGGGTTAAGATGACATTAGTTGTTCTTGGCTCTAAAAATTTGTGAGGTCGCGTTTCCTTCTGGTAATAACGTAGGGTTAGGAGTAGCTCGCAGTAAACAAGATAAGGGAAAGGGGAAGAACTTATACTGCTTTTATTGCCCTTTAGTTCTAAAAGGGCAGGTACATGAGTGAGGATAAATAAAATCTTACCAACTCTCAGCACCAACGCTGAAATAATAGAAGGGATTAAAAAAAGCGGGTTGACCCGTAAAACTGTGTGCAATAACTTGGCACTAATAAGACATGTCTTAAAAATATAGTTTGTAAACAATAGCACAGCGAATATAGCAAAGGCTGAATTTTTTGTGACTTTAACGCGAAACTCGATTTCTATTAAGAAAAGCATTAATAAATGAAAATCGTTGTGTGTTATGCCTATTCACATATAAACATGTTCTTTTCTCTTTTTAAGGTAATAAATATTAAAATTATATGTTGTATAGTTCACCAGCAGCGAGTGGTTATTTGTCTAGGCATTATACTGTTTGCTCTGAAAAATATTCCAGGCTATTTTAAATCAGATTAATATCACAGCCATCACCAAATTCAAATATTTAATTATGTTTTATAACAACAAATAACATACTTTAGTTCATAAAAATATTTTTGTTTTGGGGAGAGTATAAAACAATTAATGTTACTGCATAAGCTGCGAGATACAGAAGCCTCAATGTCAGTTTTACTAGTTAGCAATGAGTCTTCACGTTTTTTCTCTTTAGAGTTAAATAAAACTATGATCTGTTGCATATCCGAAAGTAGAACACCTATTTAATGAAGACCCGGGTGAAAGATTGCGCCTCCTCTCCAGACTACAGTGCAGTTGCTTTTAGTTGAAACATGGAAAGTATAAAGAGATAGCACTATATTCCGCACGGCATTGGGCAATTCTTAACTGCCTAATCTCAAAAACATTAAAGAACGTGTGCACCCTACACAGTTTCTCTTGCATTTGATTGCACAGTATTTGCACGTTTCCTGTAACAATACAAAACAGCGAAATAATCACAGCTGAACATATAATGTATTTCACTGGTAAACGTTGTAACTGATCACAACATGTATTCAAGTACAATGTAATTGAAAGAACTGTGTAGTGCAGGATGACTGTGACAGAGCTTCTCAGCCCCTTTGACCGTCATTAGCGCACTGCACTTCTAGACAGCAGCACGCTTCAACTTAAACCAAACAATCTATAGTTGATTACTCTGCCTCAGGCTGTCTACGGTGTAACCGTCGACAAACCGAGCAAGGGTGGTTCAGGCGGTATTACTTGGGAGTTGCATTTGCAAGCTTAATCTCTCACAATTGGTCATCCTAATCTTCGGGATTTCCTTTCCGAGACTTTTCCACTCCTTCATTTCATATTATTTCATTCCATATTAATAGACAGAGGTAGGCTAGCGTTGTATGACATGGCGGTGGATTTGCGCTCTGTTATAGCTTCTGACGGATACTGCTTGGGAGCCCCGTCGGATAATACCGTGGCGAAACATGATGCTCTGTATCTGATGAAATGTTGGAGATGCAACCCACATTCGTGTTCCGCCGCCTAGGGATCTGTCTTCCCGGTCTACCCTAACTCATTACATTCCTCCGGCGATGCTCCCCTTGGAGGCCATAAGTACAAAAGCCCCATTACTTTGGCCATGATTTTGAAAATCTCCTCTATCCCTAATATGTATGTATAATGATAAAAGGCACCAAGCCTGATACACAACAGTTATATTTTGAAACAGTTCAACAAGCTACAATGTTCTAAGATTTTCTTGTTCAGGCGTTATCTGGAGCAAAATCTGAATTTGAATATGTATAGAACAGCAAATATTGCTAAGGGGGGGGGGGGTAACATCATTAGTATGGGACTAATAATGTTAATGCTTGTGAACTGCACTAATGTTTTATTTTGTTTGTTTGAGTCAAAGATTACTTCCACTCCCAACACATCTGGTACAAATAGTATTACCGTACAAGAGATATCTGTCCATTCCAATCTCAAAGTCATGTACACCCTGTAGCAAAAAAAGGAATAGACTCTCGTAGCATTAATTTATCAGTAAAACTATAACAATTATAATATATGATATACGATATTAGGTATATGACCGCATTTACCAAGTTGGCATGCAAGTTGCCCGTGAAATTCACTAAAACTGTCTCACAAACTTGCATTTCGACTTCCCCGACTACTCGTCGAAATGTTTCTTTAACTCCCAGATGTTTTGGGGTTTATTGACATAACCCCACCAAAAAGAAATAAAAACAAGGGATTAAATCAC
Source organism: Metallyticus violacea (assembly GCA_030762175.1). Lineage (NCBI taxonomy): Eukaryota > Metazoa > Arthropoda > Insecta > Mantodea > Metallyticidae > Metallyticus > Metallyticus violacea. Next base: position 94,858,244 of record CM060832.1, on the reverse strand, counting down.
ACCCTCAGTGGCCATTACTGGTCGCCAATACGCGAAAGGAGACGATCCGGGAACCTCTCATGGAGCAACACAATTGTTTCGCCGAAAGTGTGATAGGCGGGACCATCCTGCTGAAACCAGAACTCTTGAATGCCCATGGAATGAAAGCACAGAAATATCTTACCACCGGACTCCATACTCAGTTGTAAACTGCTCCATGGCGACGCATACAATAAAGAAATGCAAGAAATTCAGATAGGTTAAAAACCGACGAGCATTTTGAACCACTCTTTATAATGTTTCCTGCAATTAATAAACTCATTTAGATTTATATGTTAAACCACACTAGTTTTGCTAATCACTGATCAAACATGGCTACTGTTTTCTTCCGATGTATTGAAAATATAATGGTGTCTATAAAAAAAAAAAAAAACTTATCAATCAACTATTAAAATGGTTTAACTGCACAACAACAAGGAATGTTAATGAGAATTAAGCAGGTGCTTTTACAGAGTTAGCTTCCTGAAAGGAATCCAGATTTCCTGTTCTGCGTAAGTACAACTTTGCTCTGTTGCAACTATTTGTCACCTAGCGGTCTCTCATTTCCCAAAACCTAATTACACCGTGTAATTACATTTTGCATGTGTAATGCTTAAAATGAACATACACCAATGACGAAATATAATTAGGCCTTTAGCTTTGAAGTCGGAGCATGCGGGATATATCAACAGTATACCACTAACGGACCATTTCACTTTTTTATAATTCTTCTAAATGTTAGCAAAAGTATTGAAAATATTTGTAGAAATAACACTTTTCATTGCAAGTCCAATAAATTACTCTATCTTAAATTACTAGTTTAAAGTAGGGCATTTCCCTGTTTTATAGCGTATATCTATTAGACAGTGACAAAGAATATTCCACGATATTTTTGCAGGTTCGGGGAATAACATTAAACAAAGAAAAATGTGCATAAAATTATCATTCCACTGGTACAAAACTTAAATGTAAAATATATTATTATCCGGCTATAGGTATTTGAATACCTATTCAATTCGATCTCTTAAGTGCATTTTAAAATATAAATTCATATATTATTATGCTTCTTTTTCTTCATTTTATGTCTGAGGCTCTATAACCTGATTGCCTTAGATCTGCCAACACTACTTTTATGCTTAGGATTAAATTAATCTGTACTATACACTTACTATTTTTTTCTAATAATTGAATTTATAATTACTTTTAAATGCTTAGAAGAATATTCAAATCCACACAAAAAAATTATGATGGGGGGGGAAGAGAATCGTACAGGACTATCTGCTACCAATGCACTTCCTTTGAAATCTGTACAATCATAGGTACTCCAAGTTAGTAAACAAGCACTTCAATGGGTCAAGACATACAGCAAAACAATGAGCTTTCAGCAGTCATTGCATTTGAAAAACTCTCTAATTTGTCGATTAAATAATCATCCATCCATCCATCCACCCATCCATCCATCCATCCATCCATCCATCAGGACTTATACATGTGTGTATTTCTTTTATTCCGTTTTTTTAATTGTTGTTATATTTATTCAGTGATACAAAATTTATAATTAATTCACTGTTCTAGTTCTAGTTTTAAACGGGTACTACTATTTTCCAGGGAAGCTTGAGTATGCATATGGTAGAATAAGACATAAACTTCTGAGCAAACTACATGTTAGAGAGTTTCAAGAATGCATCATCTTATAGATTTTTAAAAAAGACTAATAGCAAAAGTGTATTATTAAAATTCCTGGATACACACTAGTTTTAATTAAAATTATATTTTATTAATATATGTTTTAAATATAACACAGGCTGTGAAATTCTAAGTAGTATTGCACTAATTTTAGTCTTAGAGAATATGGAGTGAATATTTAGATACCAATTGTTTATCTTCAGTGTGGATAGTTTATACAAACATTCATGAAATTTAAAATAAAATGTATGAAAGTCTTACAGATATGTTGAGAATACGTGCAAAATAGTATATATATATATACGTGTGTGAGTGTGTGTCTGTGTGAAAATACATTTAAAAATCATAAAAGTAACAAGTAGATAACAATATTGAATGACTGAAGTTAAATATTTGCAATGTATATGTTTTGCAACGGTATAAATAAAATAAAATAAATTAAATTAATTTTGTTACCAAATGAAATTTCATAACATATTTAAATTTCAATTTAAAAGTCCATACTAATATTTACAAATTCTTAGATGGTGCGATTTCAAAATTAAAATAAATGTCTGAATTAATCATTAATTAAAATTATGAAACCTCAAATTTATAATTAAATAAAATAAACTTGATTCAAATGACAAACATTCCAGTAAACTCAGATTAACACCTTTCAAGTTTATCTCCATATGAAAAATTGGAAAATATTTTAATAAATGCTATTTAATATAAACTATTTTACTGTCTATATTCAACAACGAATATAGTTTCAAAATAACAGACTACACTACTGCCATCTCTTGCTATCTTTACGATGTTCAAATACAGTTTTGCTATGTTAGTTTGCCTTACACGTTACTATGTGGCATATTGGACAACAGGCCGGATCCGAATTTGCAGACTGTGCTCATTTGAGTAAAAACATACGGATACAACGGTTTCCGACGGGAAGTTGAGCGCTGGTAGAGCGTGGAATGGAAATGAACAATAACGATGGCAACAGCTGACAGTTATGACGAGCGTTGTTTATCGTCTATCCCCTTCGAGTGTAGTTAGACGTTTAAGTCGGAGTACTACGAACCATTGGGGAGATAAGATTGTTGTTTGTGACTATATTTTCGCTCTCAGCCGTTATTATGCGATTGTCATTACGTATGTTGTCTGCTTAAAGGAATACAATGTGCCATATCCTATTTATACTCCAAAGCTTAGTCCATCTTTTTGAAAGGAGAGTTTGGTTTATAAGCTCGTTTCAGATTTTCAGCACTAGTTACTATGCACATTCTGTTTTCATAATTAGAAAGATATTTTATGAAAGGAAAAGTGGTATAGAGAAATAACCAAAGCTACTATCTGGAATTCTTATGTCAAGTTTTCATTTAGATTCAAGAAAAAGCGAACAGGTAGGTTGTTTATTACATTAAAATACACTTTAAATAATCACATTGTTAATATTTGTTTCAAGACGCTCATTTATATTTTTTCCTATAGTAGCCCATTGCATTTCCTGATAAATGTGCTATCCATCTTTTCTGCACTTGTCAACTTAATTCGAATAGGCAACTGAAATCGCGTGTTAAGGAATGGGCAAAGCTTCCAGGTTAATGATCTTTAATAACTGTTCTACTCTCAATTTTCATTATATTCATCTGGCATGATAGTCTTGTCAGGAGAGTGAGAACATATTTTGAAGAAATTAATGTCGATTTTGGAACATAATTAGATGTACCGGTGTTACAAAAGGTTTAAGTAGGTACACAGTTTAACAGATATAGCCTTTTACGCTTATTTTATATATCTCTGTTCTTAAACAGTTCAGTGTGCTGTTAATAGCTTAATTGCACCCAACACAATTTCATTGTAGTATAAATATTGATCACTAAAATTCTATGCTGTATTACTCTATATGTTAGATAATGTCTCATGAAGCTGTAAGCTATTTTTCAAACGCCAATGTGATTTGTCGTTAAAAAGAAATCTGGCTTCATCTTTTCAATACCTTGTACCTTTGCTGTTTATCCAGCAATGGCTAAGAAGCCAACGCTTGGAAATCGCATTCTAAACTTTGCCCCTGATCACTTAGGCGAACGTATTAATATTTCCTTTCCACGAACTTGCCGCTTTCATAGTTAGTATTATTTTCACAATTCTAGTTTCAGGGTAGAAAATGGCAGGCGAGTGGGTTGATGCTGTGCGGCGTGGCAATGGATTTGATCTTTGTAAGTTTGCTATTCTCGCATCTAAAACTGGAGGACTTTTTAAGTTCCATGTCTTTCATAGGTCTGCCGACGTGGGAGATATTCAGGACCACGCCTACTTCCGCATATCGCTGCTCCTGATCTGACATCGTAGTATCCCTGATCTGGTACCTTCCTCGTGCAGGTACTTCCTCCCTTTGTAGGCATAGATTTATTCGGCCTCCTTCGTCTAGTTCCAGCCTATTTTATCCTATTTTAATCATTTACACCAAAGCATCGCGTGTTTTCTTTTATTTGAAATTGCTCAATGGAGCTTTTAAGAACTAAGTACCCGATGAAAGCAAATCACTTGTGACCTTTTTATGCCAATTCTTTACCAATTCTTTCCTGATATTCTATTCATTTGCGACACATACTTGCCTTTTTCCTTCCTTTTTTGAGATAAGTTCTATTTTTTTGCTCTCAGAGATTAAGGTTATTTTTAACCTTTATGGCGGTTACGGGTTTCTCACTATGAAGCCGGCATCTGCATTATTGAAAGTCTTCTCCGCACATGTTTTACTACAACTGACTGGATTTTCCACTATTTAAATTACGTCAGTTGTGTTAGCCCAAATTCATTTTCCGTTGGCCATAGAAATAATACTTAAGAGATAACCTTTAAAAACTATCAAAACGAACGAATTAACTTAAAATAAAATTCTGTTGAGAGATAATTATATATAACTCTGAAACTATTGCACTATTTAGAGGTAATCTAATCTGAGATTAGAAACATTTACTGAATTGGTGATTAATTCCACATTAAAGCGTAAGTTTTGGCATTTTATAAACGATCTTTCTTCTTCTTCTTCTTCTTCTTCTTCTTCTTATTTTTTGAGAAAGAGGGATGTAATGCTAATATAGTATGCAATGTAATGTGTTTTAAAATTCTCCAGTATGTACAGAAATATTTATCGTAGCTTCAAACTCTTAATATGTCCAACTGCATAGGTATAGTTAAATATTTTAGATTCATTAAAGTTAAATATAAAAATATTTGTTTAAGTAAAATATAAATTACTCCATTATATATGGTGAATAATGTAAAACAACCATCACGAATATTTATGAAATGACAGGTACTATTGATACGCTATTTTCTTCTAAATGAACTTCAGACAAAAACGCATCAATGTAGTTCATACAAATATTAGAACAAAGATTAGCTGGTGCATTTCTAGCACTAAAATAACATTTTTTTTTTCAAATGGAACAGTGTATCTTGATTTAAAAAAAAAAAAACATATATGATGCTAGACTACCAATAAATTTTTTGCACTATTCTAGGCAAAGTAGTTTAGAGGTAACATCATATGCATAGCTCGAGCTTTCAGACTAATTTTAGAGAATTCCAATGATAACGGTGCAAAAAGCAACACTTTCTCCTATTTGTTGGGCAAAAACGGTAATTATTTGTTCACGTTTTGTCTAAAATTTAGCGAAATTATCAAAAATATGTGTAGTTTATCTGAATGTATCCAAAATTTCCAGCTATCATATGAAACTTTAAGATTGTCCGTTCTATTTAACTATTTAGGGACTAGATTGGAATGCACCTCACATTCCTGCCTACCAAAACCATATACGCTTTATTTACCTTGCAGAAGTCCCTCTTAATACGTCATGAAATTTCATAGAAGTAGAATGGGCTGGATGTACTAAGAAAAGTTATATTGTGTATTAATACTTAAAAAGCCGACATGATCCTTAATGTATGAAGCATACAGAAAGAATGGCCTGTTTTCTTCTACTGTGTACGCTGAAAAATATAGGGATAAACTGCAATGTACTGTTGATAACTTTCTTCATTTATAGACAAAAGGTAAAAGACATGTAGTGTTTTTGCCTAACAACCGTGAAAACATTTTGCTCTTTGCCTAATGATCAAAGAGATTCTATAAATCAGTATCCGAAAGACCGAGTCCGACACATGGAGATATCCTGCTAAACTACTTGGTCTAGAATCATGCAAACATCCCACTGAATTTTAATCCCAACTACTTCTATTTATTGAAGTCAATCGGTAGTGTACGACTTGAAAAAATGTAACTTTGTGCCAGAAATAAAACTTTTTAATAATTATTCAGATCTTTGTATATATATTGATAAGTCATTGTCTGAATTTTATGTAAGTGAAAACAGTGCTTTTTAATAGAGTTTAACGCCTATTTTTATTACGAGGCACCACAGGCAGTGACACTGATGATACATGAAATGAAATGATAAAATGGGAAAGGATTTTTTAAGGAAGGAAGCGTTCCAGACCTAAGTTTAGGGTACCTTCAAGGCTTTTGCCACTTATGAGGACTGAGAAAAATCTGGAAAAAAGTCTCAGTCAGGAAGGACGGTCCTGGTGGGAAGCGAATCTCAGACCTCCCGCTCACGAGTTCGCGCGTTAACGACCTCGGGCATCCGTGGCGGTGAAACAGCGCTTCAATAGCACCTATTGTTTCAGAAATACACGCTGATAATTTTAAATTATTCACTATGTGTATTATTATTTTATAAAATTTAAATAGAAATTATTATCGTGTATTTTCAGGCCTTTAAATCAAAATATTTAATCCAGCATATATTTGGTTACAATTACTAAATATAAACTTTTGGTAGGACTTACGGAGTTGCCGAAATAAAAATTTGCTGTGATTATTTTTCACTGAAAGAGTAATTTTAACAGACAAATATATAAAAATGTGAAAGAGCTACAAATACATTCTGTATAAATAAAAATTACTTACGTAACTAAATTCACGGTATATATTTTATTTACCTTTTACTACAGAAGTGCAAAAATCCTGTACGTTTATTCGTTTTTAACAACGTGGTGGGTTAACGACTGAAGTGAACTCAAGGCTCTTAAATCGAGCATTTTGCCTGAAGGCGTTCAAAAATGTACTAAAACTAGTCGAGGGAAAAGAAAGAAGTGGAAAGAAATGGATGTCGAAGTCGGAGGAAAGGGAGACGATAGGAATCATTGTTGCGCTTGATGGCGGTAGGCTAGGAGAACTCTGTAGAGAGCTCTTGGATCCAATGATAATCACATGAACCGGAAACATCTGCAGGTCGTTTTCCGAAAGTGGGTGATCTTACTCTTTCTCCAGATCTGAATCTGTGTCCGGAACCTTCTAAAAGGAAAATCCGGAACTGGCTGTGGTTAAAATGTGGACGTGTGGGCACAAGGGCGGTGACCGAAATTGAATTTGTGGACGCTCTAGTGTTCTTGAGGTTTAGACCTACCGAAGCGTTACCCATCAAGGGGTGTGTTTGTTGCTGACGGCTGCATGCCACAGAATAGAGAAACGGAAATGGGGCGTTTTCACTCCCTGCTGCATGGGTACCACAACGCATTTCCTTTCAATTAACTAAAAATATCCCCTGATTATCTTCTGTTCGTGGCATTCGTTAGCAGGATGTGTAATTGAAAAATGTGTATGTTCAATCATGTAATTGACAAAATACTAGGAAATTCGATTTGTAAATCGAAACTGTTTTCCCAAAGCTGGCCTGTGTTTGACCAAACTTTAAATACGAGTTATCTGCAGTTAATACTTTTACTCGTGATATTTCAAACAGTGTACAAACACACCGGCTACTATTGTGATTTTTCATACATACATTATACACTGCAGACTGAATTTTTTTTCCATTATATAACACTCATTTTCTGAGTGGCAGGGTGCTGTTTATTCTTTCGTACATGCTCTAATGCGTGGTGTTTGCAACATTGTAAAAGCTAGCTTTTGTCACAAGTTTTCGCTTTAGACACAAAAAGGGAAAGTTTCATTTGTGGCTAATTCTAGAAGCACAGAACAGTTCATTTATTTAAATATTTGTATTGTTAGATGAAATCACTGTTCCATATTATGTATGGACTCTTTAGAAGCTGAATCAAACATACAATATACTAAAACGTTACAAGATAGACTGAGTATGCTGTACTTGTGTTATCTGCAATAGTAACTGGGCGGACCTGCACTATGTTCAGTAAGGGACTGGCTGTAGCACACTGTGATAACTAGCAATGAAGATTAGGCAGGATTTGAATAACTAATCACTTCTTTCATTTGAACCCTAATTGTCTTATTTAGAGGTTTAGATACTATCTTCCACATTTAACGTTTCCCTTTCTGAGAGTGAGTTCTGTGAGCTTGCTGATGGGGAATATGGTCTTCTTAACGGAGTAAAACTAATGACTTAAACGTCTTACTTGATTCTCCTAATTTCATCTACTTTTCTTTCTTTCTTTCATTTTCTAGTATTTCGATTTTTCTTTAGACGTAGCAAACTTTAAATGACATTTAGTTTTAATAGCACAGCTAAATTCTTTCATTATTTTGATGGATGAAGCAGTAACATTATATGGGTCCATATATTGGAAATATCTATTAAATAATGTGTAATATAATATACAATTTCACGTGCCTGATCATGCAGAGGACGGCTCATTGTAACACTGCAATTCCGTTTAGTCATATTTTTCAGATGAGGCAGTGGCCAATTGAATAAATTACAATACTTCAAAATTGCTTTAAATCAGTTATTTAATGTTACTAACAAAAACTTAGCCTTCTACAATCATTATGAAACTCAAACGTGTACGAGAAACTTGCCACAGATATCTTTTATTACGTCAGTACTGTACAGGGATAAATCTGGAGGAATTTCTTAACTTTAGAAACTGCATCTTGTTCTGGGTAATATTAAGGAATGGCCATCTATGTTTCTTGTTAAACTACGGTAGGAACAATATATTCTCAGAACAAAAGACAGCAGATCAGCAAGATTATCGTAAACAATAACCCAGTAGATCAGCTCAAGCGGACAGCTCTCAAAATATTTATTATATACCATAATGTATTCTTTTCCATTTTTATTAACAGTTTCCAAATTATTTAAAATAAATAAAGCGAGGAACTATATAAAGGTGCAAAATGAAAACAAACAAAATCATAGTCCGCAGCATCTTCCATCTTGCAGGATCAGTGAAACATGGAAAAGACAACATAGATGCTAGTATAGACGCCAGAAATATTGCGTAGCAGCGCCATTTTCGTGCATAGCGAGTAGGTGTCACGAAAGAGAATACATTTCAATAAAGAAAGAGGGAGAAATATACGAAGACAATGCTAAACGTTTAGAATGGACAACATGACAAGTCATTGCAGGGTTTCCTAGCTTAGCTTGAAGTCTAGATAGCAACATGTGCAAGTCTGGGCGCGCTTCAACAATGTACGGTGTCAGCACTTCTGTGTACGAAGACTTGCCCGTACAGCAAGAAAAATCTGAGTAAGCTCGATTTGCTGGTGGGCTGCAGCTCCGAGCGACAGTACTGCCTAGCAGTGTACGCTGGCTCCCTTTTCGGAAATATAAATTGATAGGCGGGTGAAATATTATAAAGGTGGCAAATCTCCTCTTATTGAAATTCCCAATTAATTCATATCTATATACACTAAACTTAATGCTAACCTCGGTAAATTCTAGAAACTGGTGAACCCAGTGTTTGCTGCGGATCGTTAGGGTCTCACGGCCTACGCTCTCTTCCTTTTCGTAAAAATAAATTGATATAGGCAGGTAAATCGCTGTAATGGGGGCAAATCTCCTTTGATTCCAGCAGAAAAAAAGTTCGTAAATATAACCTTGTAGCACATCGTGTGCATTGTACTATGTTAGCGATAAATCATTGTATTGGTGGCCAATCTCTTTTAACTCCTGCAAGAAAAAAAAACATTAGGACGTAAGGATTCGAACCTACTATCTTCACAACTGTGGCATGACGCTCTAACCGTCTGAGCTATTATGCTCGTGGGTTTGTAAAACTTCTTATATAGGTATATCCGTAAAAGTCAACCCTATCTTTGACTCTCTCCGCTGTCGCTAGGGACTGCAGCTCTAGTCACTCTATCGCACCAGACCTGAGTCCGGATTTATCTTGGATAAAATGTAGGAAGGCGTTAATAAACCAGAAGCTGGGATAGATCTGAAGCAGGAATATCTCCTCGCTATGATTTTCTACGACTATAAAGTTGATTTAGAGTAGAGAGGGAGAGAGATTACCTTGAAAGATTGCATCGTACACTTGGGAATACTTTCCCTTCACAATCCACTGTGGTTTTCAGATTTTAGAACAAAAAGATGCAGACCGTGCAAGATGGCCGGATACAACAGCATCCCATGAAAATTGATGAAAACAGAGCGCATGTTGCGGGAAGATCATCGTTGCACATATTATCACATTCAAGAAACCCTGATTATTAAATCGGCAGCAGTTAAAACAATCTTTAAAGAAAAACTCCAAATCAGGAATCTCTGTAGTCGTTGGACCCTGCATCACATCACAAACCGCGCAAGTTTCGCGCCCATCTTTGAAAAGTTCAAACGTATATTTACCATTGGCTGGTTTAAGTTCACCTGCCACACATGTCATTTGCTATTTTTTGAAAGCTTAAAACATATTGTTGACATTGGCTAGTTTAAAGCTAACTGCACGACCATCTGTCGAATTCAAACGAATTTAAAACGCTTTGGGTTTATTAAACCTCCAAAGGTAGTCCTTCTAAAAGTGGCACCACTTTCAACCTTTGGGTTTATTCTTTCCTTTTGTATAGCGTTTTAGGACCTTCTAGGCTTTTCAAGTTACCGTAAACAGAAAACACCAGAAACTTTCTCTTTTGTCGACATACAAACCAATTTTAGTGTTATACTGTATTATACATATACGATATCTACATTAGTAATCACAATATGTAAAATGATATGATTGGTTTGCACCATACATATTATATAATATTTATATTTCAGTGGGGATGGGCCGTAAG